>PVIA01004141.1:0-147031 GCA_004024845.1 Tonatia bakeri
AAAGTTAAGTTTTATATTTTGCTTATTTTTGAGTGAAAGACTCTATATAATTATAATAGCCATTATAATTATCTGATTAATTATATAAATATTCAGTTCTGTAAAATTCATGTAGAGAAATTATTTCCTTTACCTGATAAGCAAACATTATTATGACCACAAAAATGGCATTATATTCCAGTTGAACTATAAAGGATTTTCATATATACATCATCTCAATATAATAAATTCTTTTGATTAAAGAGAATAAAAGTAGATTATTTTACCTGTCTGTGCTAATAGCACCAATACAAGACACCTTTTAAAAAAATTGTTTTGCACAATTTTTCTCATTTTATCTTTTCAGCAATCTGGTAAAATAGGTAGGGTAAGTGTAACTGTCCCACTTTTTTTTCAAATGTGAAATCTCAGCTTTAGAAATTATATTAGTGGTAGTTCAAAAAGCTAGTTATCCTGATTTCTCATCTAAGTTGAAGAATATTGGCATTTTAAGGGCCTGTTTTATGTTTGAAATACATAGAATATCTAATAATTAAAATTTTGGCTACTTTTATAGGTAATATCTTAGATTTAAGTGTATAATAATTACAAATAAGTGTATTTAATTATGATAAAACTAATTACATGAAGCCCATGAATGTTTAGTCAGTGTGTATCAAAGAGAGGACTATATTATGGGTTACATGTAGTATCAGTTATTATTTCTGACCTGACTTCTCCTACAAAGGAGTAGGACCATCGTGAACAAATAAATGCTTACATAAGGCAAATAAGATCCCAATTCCAGTGTTAAAAGATAACCCCAAGCCCTGGCTGGCATAGCTCAGTGGATTGAGCATGGGCTGCAAACCAAAGCATCGCAGGTTCGATTCCCAGTCAGGGTACATGCCTGGGTTGCAGGCCACGGCCCCCAGCAACCGCACATTGATGTTTCTCTCTCTCTCTCTCTCTCTCTCTCTCTCTCTGTCTCTCTCCCCCCTCCCTCCCCTCTCTAAAAATAAATAAATAAAATCTTAAAAAAAAAAGATAACCCCAACAAGGGTGGAGGGTAGGGAGCTAAGACTTGGGGGTGGAAATGGGCAAAGATGAGTTGAACAAGTTAGTGTATGCTGCAAAGGCCTGGTAGATCACACCATCAAGTTGGGCTTAATGATTTGATAATATAAGACATAACAGGAAAGATTACAACAATCAAATTGTTATTTTAATGACATGCTGCAGTTTGAAAGGGTGTATGTCTTTTTTTCCCTTTGTCAATCCCAAATTCAGGAAGTTAGTGTAAGTCATTCTCATGTTATATTTTGTAGTTTTGTTATATTATGTAAGGATTTAAGTATTTTTTTTAAATGGCAAAGTGCCTTTGCTTACTAAATTTGAATACTACGTGTCAAAAAATGAATAAACGTATTGAGGTCATTTCCATTGAGCTAAAATTAACATACATGTTGTACTGCATAACATTTATAAATGTATGAGATATAATCATTTACCACCACATCCCCTGTTCCATCCTTGGTCTGAACAGCCACAGGTCATATGCTTGGGTCATTACCATAGCTTCGTATCCGCTCTCCTTCTTTCTACCCTTTACTTCTCCAAACTGTTCTTGTTACAATGGTCAGAATGATCCTGTTTAAACGTCCCTCAGCTTGCATCAGCCCAGTGGATTCTCATCTTGCATTAGCAGAAGCTGAAGTCTTTACAATGTCCTACAATATTCTACCTCTGTTAGCCCTCTGATAGGAATTTCTGCTGTCTGTTCTCTCACATGCACACTCAGTTCCAGCCACAATGGCCTCCTTGCTGTCTTACTGTTCCTTGCACACACTAGGCATGCTCTTGTTCTAGGCCTTGGCCCTTCTCATTCGTCTGCCTTTAACACAGGTAACTCCTGGCTCACTCCTTCTCTTTCTTGGGGGTTCTGCTCAATTTTGCCTTCTTGGTGAGGCCTTTCCTGGCCACCACATCTAAAACTGCAACACCACCCTCCAACATGCCATGCCCACCTTCACTGTTATGTTTTTCACTTTATCACACATTACCACTTAACGTATGACATTTATAAATTTTCTGCCTAACCTACTACAATATATGGTCCATGCTCTCTTTATTTATGTCCTATGTCCCCAGAGAACCCAGCGAGATTGCTTTCTATAGCATGTACTAAAAATAAATTACTGGATGAATAAGTGGATCAGTGATGGTACTCAGCAAACTCCAGTGTGACAACTGACAGTGATAAAAATCTAGAATAGAATAGAGAGTAAAGGAACACGAAAGCAGATTAAGAGAAAATTCATAATAAATATTTCCTTTCACACTCTCAGTGTGACATATAGGAAAACCTTTTAATCTGAATTCGTCCAGTGCTGATGTAAAAACCTGCACTTCTGTAGAATAATTCTGCTTTAGCACTCATCGCTATGTGGAATATAAGAGTACTCCATAACTATGTTGAACAAATGGGCAAAGGACTTACACTGACACCTTTCCAAGGAGGACATACAGAGGGCTCAGAGATGTATGACAGGATGCTCAGCATCACTAGCCATCAGAGAGATGCAAATTAAAACTACAATGAGATACCACTTCACACTAATCAGAATGGCCATCATAAACAAATCAACAAACAACAAGAGCTGATGAGGTTGTGGAGAAAAGGGACCCTAGTGCACTGTTGGTGGGAATGCGGACTGGTGCAATCACTGTGGAAACAGTATGAAATTTCCTCAGAAAACTAAAAATGGAACTGCCTTTTGACTTAGCAATACCACTGATGGGATTATACCCTAAGAATCCTGAAACACCAATTCAAAAGAACCTATGCACCCCAATGTCCATAGTAGCACAATTTACAATAGCCAAGTGTTGCAAGCAACCTAAATGCCACCAGTAAATGAGTGGATCAAAAAACTGGTATATTTACACAATGGAATACTAAACAGCAGAAAGAAAGAAAGAGCTCCTGCCCTTCGCTAAAGCATGGATGGAACTGGAGAGCATTATGCTAA
Organism: Tonatia bakeri; assembly: GCA_004024845.1. Taxonomy (NCBI): domain Eukaryota; kingdom Metazoa; phylum Chordata; class Mammalia; order Chiroptera; family Phyllostomidae; genus Tonatia; species Tonatia bakeri. Next base: position 3,012 of record PVIA01004141.1, read on the forward strand.
ATAAAACAAGCCAGGTGGTGAAAGACAAATACCATAGGATCTCATCTATAAGTAGAACCTAATCAACAAAACAAACAAGCAAACAAAATATAACCAGAGACACTGAATTAAAAAACAAACTGACAGTAACCAGAGGGGAGAAGGATAATGTAAGAAAACAGGGGAAGGTCCATCAAGGAACATGTATAAAGGACACATGGACAAAGTCAAAGGGGGTAGGAAGAGGGTGGGAGGAGGGGATCGGTGAGGCAGGGGGCCAAGGTGGGGTGAAAATGGAGACAACTGTACTTGAACAACAATAAAAAAAGAAAACCCATGTTGAACTAACTTAAACATTAGCAAACTGAACAAATGGAAGTCTAGAAAGATCTAACTTAGTTCCTGCACAGTTCATTTCCCTGGGGACATTGCAGTCTGTTCTTAGAAATTATGTGAAAGTTACCTGGAATTCTTTGGCCTGGGAAGAGGGATATCTGTAAGCCCTACTAATTATAGTTCTGGTTGTAATATATGTAGAAGAAGACAATATAGTCTGCATTTCTATTTCTCTCACTGAAACAAAAAGAAAGCTTTTAATTTGAATTCTTTTACATAACCAATTAAAAGTAATTAAAGAAAGGGTTTTGTTTCCTTCCACGTATCTTTCTCCTAGTTCTTTGTATTTATTTCATACTCTATTCATTCAGACCCTGATCAAACTTTTCTTCTATAATAAATATCTCCTCTGCATTTATACTGCAGGCACCTTGAAAGCAAAACAGAATCCTATTATTCTCTATCATTCTAGGACATACTTGTACAGGGTAGTTACTGAATAAATGCTTTGACCCATTTCATTCTTTGTGTCCAAGTATTCCCAATCACCTTACCTCTACTCCACAACACTCTTTTAAAATCTTTTGTTTGAACTCCCTGTTTATCCCTTCCATGTGCCCTTTCAATATATTGCTACTGATTAACAGCAGCATCTCATAACTCTGCTGAGTATCTCAGTGTCTTTTCCTAATAAGAAACAACATCAAATGCAGGGATGAATTCAAGTTTTGTAACACCCAAGGATTATGCAATTTTAATAAAAAATGTAAAATTATGAATATAAAATTAGATACAAGTGAATATTTGTTGAAAGGGCAAAAGCAATCACAACAAAATACAAATGTTAAAAATCTGACAAGCACCACAAACATCGTATATTTCTTAGAATTTCCTGGAGCTTTGTAAGGGGCCGCCACAACTGATGGAGTAGACCTTAGACTTAAGTTTTATTAGTGTCATAATTTTCCATTCTGATCTTATTTTTCCTTTGACCCCATATAGTTAACTTCACATTCTTAATTCTAGTGATTCAATTTCCATCATGTAACATGCCCAGTTTGTCATGGTTTCCATACTACTCTCTCTCACCTCCCTTTTCCAAACCTTAACTATGTGTTTCTCCTCAAGGGACAATCTCTTCCCCACAACTCTTCATGAGGTAAGGTGCCTCCTAAGTACACATTATATGTGTTGGCCAAAACATTCATCCACTTTTTTCCATAAGATGGCTCTAATACCACTTAGTTGTCTTAAGCTTCATTAAAAACAATTTTGTTAGACTGTATTGTGACAGCTGTCATATCAGCATGCATTTAAAAATACATCAAAATTTGTGAATTTTTATGTAGCCATTTTAATACTGAAGGTAGAAGAAAATATGCAACATTTTTGGTATGTTATGCTTTACTATTTCAAGAAAGGTAAAAACACAACTGAAATGCAAAAAAGGACTTGTGCAGTGTATGGAGAAAGTGCTGTGACTGATCAAATGTGTCAATGGTGGTTTGTGAAGTTTTATGCTGGGGAGTCCTCGCTGCACGATGCTCCAGGCCAGGTAGGCCACTTGAAGTTGACAGGAATCAAATTGAGACATTAACTGAGAGCAATGGACATTATCCCATGAGGGAGATAGCCAACCTACTCATAATATTTAAACCAACAGTTATTGGTGAACATTGAAAATGTGTGTATTTCACTAAAAAACAAAAACAAAAACTACATAGACTGTTTGGCCAATCCAATAGAAGGGTTTTATGCAGGGTCCCTTACCTTTAACACTACATACCCAGTTTCTGTGATTTTTCAAAAGTCACACAAAAGGAATTGATAAGAAAGACTGGACCAGACACGGGGAGCCAGACATATGATACCTATGCCAGGATAGTCCTGTTCACTAATAAGACATGTTTTCAGTCAAAGTTTTACATGACCATGTATGTTACATGAAAGTTACATGAACAGATATTCACTTGTATGCATGCCCATAGATTTTAATCAGAGCATGAGGTTTACTGATTAATATCTTGTTGATGAGGAGAAAAACATTGAAACCTTTTAAAAGATCAGCCAAAACTATGGCTTTATGTTTAGGAGGTGATATAATTACATGAGAAATGGCATAATCGCTTTGTGCATGTTAATATATTTTTATTTATTGAAGTCTGGTATTTAAAATAATATACAATCATAGCAGATACCTTCAGCATTTCAAGATTCCCTTACAGAAAGCCTGAAATTTATATCATTAATAGTCATCTATGAAAATACATATCCTTAACAAAATAGCTTCTACAGCTACACTAGTGCTGTAAGCACAGCAGACAAAATGCATCAGCACCTTTCACCCTCACTGTTAACCCTGTGAGACAGGTGAAATAGGCTGAAACTTCTTAATTGTGCAGGTGACATAAAAGGAAACTCAGAGAACACAAGTAACTTGCCCAAAGTCATGAAAATGACAGTAACTCAGTGTCTTCTGTTTCCAAGTTTGGTTCTGTTTTCCATTATGAATAACCTAAGTCCCTATAGTTGAAAACTTGGACATGACCGTAGTCACTTATCTAAGCATACACAGACATGGGGGATACAGAATTCAAGCTTAGTCTAACAAATGTTCTTCTTACCATCAAAGATCTCCAAAGTGAAGATAAGCACAGTCCTTTCACCACTTATGTGAAACACTATGATAAACAGTGTATTACATGTTTCTGAAAAATTATTTCTAAATCTGAAGACCATTTTTCAAAGACTATTATTATCCCAATTTCCCAAAAAGAACATCAAGGCACCAAAAATTAAACAAGTTATCCAGGCAGGATGTACCAGAGGTGGATTTAAATATTGACATTGATATATCAGACTCTAAAGATATTTTCTCTGCTTATCACTGAAGCTAAAGCATGGGCAGTTAGAGATTTGGTATGGGTATTAAATAGAGTGTTCAGCATCCTTGCTTCAAAAATAACCAATTTAAGTTCACACACACAACAAAATGTAGCTTAGCCTTGGCTAGATGGCTCAGTTGGTTGGAGCATCATCCTGTACACCAAAGGTTGTAGGTTCAATCCATGGTCAGGGCACATATCTAAGTTGTAGGTTCAATCCCTGGTTGGGGCCCACAGGGAGGCAACTGATTGATATTTCTCACATTGACATTTCTCTCTCTCTCTCTCTCTCCCTCCCCACAAACTTCTTTCTAAAGTCAATAAACATATCTTTGGAAGAGGATTAAAAAGTAAAGCTGGTTCTATGACTTATTATTTTAAAGATCTAGAAATTTAAGTACAGAGGCAGTATCACTTAGACATACATAAATATTCAAGGTATGTCATTCTTGTTGATAAAAGCAATCAAATTAAAGTTTGGAGTATTATGCACTACTGAAAATGTATAAATCAGGTCAACTATTTACTTTTCTTGATGTCCTTATCAGAAATATTATAACTCTGACATAATTTTCTTCTGCTAAATTTCAAAATAAATCTTTCTTGGGAATATAGCTAATCATTAATATCCTGACAAAGTAAGTATGGTCACTAAAAATAATATATTACAACCTATCCATTCAGATACCCAACTTTTATACCTTTCTTCCCAGAAGATAGTTCCCTAAATGTTTATTAGAAAAGCTTTGTATCAACACAAAGTATAATCTTGTGTCACACGTACCTAACACACCAGCTTGTGGGAATTTTGAGAAATCTCATGCTAGTTACCAATCCATACCTGGTTATCCCCCTGGAACAAGAACAAGGAAGCTCACTCATCTGTGTGGTGTGTTTCTTGGTCGCCAACCTTGATCTCTGCCATGCCATCTGTAACATATGCCAAAAAAGCATAAGCAGAAATAGAGACTTTCTTGCCTAGGAACATTCTCCCTTAAGTCACACAGGAGTGTGTCTTCTAATACTACTACTGGAATAAGCTCTTCTGCCATGTACGTCTTTCTGACAAGGAGCTCCAGAGGCCAACTTCTAAAATCAAAACCACCACGCTAAACACAGCTAACTTTACCTTCACTCCAACACTGGTTCTCAACCATAAATCCAACAGCGATTTCTTAGAGAACCCTGTCAAGTTCATCTTTAACAAGAGCTAGCTAGCTGGACCAATATCACCTGCATTGAAAAAACAATTTAAAAATATCCATGAGTTAGAATTTATGACACAGGCACATTTCCTCACAGAACAGCATATGCACAAACAAAGATGAATTCATTTTACCAGCTTTATGAGCCCATGAGAAGTTAACTTTCCATACAGGTCTGGCTAAATCCACAAGCAAACATTGGATATCATCGATTTTCACTTCTTGCTCTCCCATATTCCCACCAATTCATTAAGAAGGCTGTTGAAGTTCCATTCATATGCTAACACTATATTACTACCTTAGTGCCAAACAGCTTTCCAAAAATTTTCCAAACAAATTTAATTTAAATACCAATAATAATAATAATAATAATAATGTAGATACAAGTTATCTTCAAAGTATTTTATTAAAATAACTTCCAACTAATTGGAGAACCTATCAATATAAACAAATAATTGTTTCAGATTCATTGCCTAAAAGATGTTTAGTTCTTATGGACGTATTGTTATCTTATAAACATTTTTGAATTTTAGAAGTATAGTACATATATTATATTTCAAAATCATGATATTATGATACATAATTCCAGGAAAAAATAATTTGGAGAATAAGGTCGAGCAACTCAGTGATTAAATAAAGCTTAAAATCAATGAAATGCACATAAATGATTAAGTGTCGCCCATTATATTCCTTAAAAAACTATTTTATTTATATTATATTTTCTGCTCTGCCTTCTCTAGAGATATAATAATGTTATAGGTTGATATAAACTGATAGAGAACTATTAAATTTAACAATTGCTATATGTTCATTTTTTAATGTTCTAATTTTATTCTATTGATTCAGAATAAATCATTAAGTCTTTAGGTAGGTAGAATAAATGTCCAGCATTGTGAAACCATTGAACCTCAAACAGACATGACTCAGTATGAAAAAAAAAAATCCATGTTAATCTATATCTTTAATATAATCACTATCAAACCTCCAAAGATTTTCCTGAAAATCGACAAGCTGGTTATAGAATGTATAAGTAAGATCAAAGGTCAAGAACTGTCTCAGGAGAATTTTTAAGAGCAGCATTATGCAAGTCCACCTACTGTATGTCAGAACTTAATATAAAGATAGAATTAAAACAGTGTGACAATGACACAGGGAGAGACAAGCAGGCTGGTAGGCCAGAACAAAGAACTTAACTTTGAAGACTGTAGGACAAGGAGAACTTCTTAAACTATTTAGGATATTTATAAACCTTAATAGAATCAAGATGACAGATTTAAATATATAAACTTCCAACTTCTTTAAAGATAAACAAAGAAACTAAAAATACAAGCCACAGACTAGAATAAGGTATTTACAGCCTAAGTAATTGACAAAGAATTATGTCCACTGTATACATAAAGATTCCCTAAATTCAATGTAAAATATACAAACAAACCAATTAAAAAATAAGCAAAAGAACTGGCAAATCACAGATGAGAAAACCAGAGAGGTTTTCAGGCTCTCAGGAAGGTTTGGGAGAGGTGGGATGATTACAGGAAGCTTTGATTGATTTGTAGGTACTTATCTGTCCTAAAATATGACACACATACCACAACATGTTAAGACTTAACATAGCGTGGTGGGTATCTGGCTGTTTGCCATATTACTTTTTTACAGGTTTTTTTGTACACTTGACATTTGTAATGAAAATTATATGTCAGCACTTGATTACATGTTAAATTGCTTATACCAAACCACAAATGCAAAGAAGCTCCCTCTGCCCCATTCCCATCAGGGGAGGTGGAACAGATATGGGGTGTTGAGTTGGGCATGTCCGTATGTGAGGAGAAGAAATGTGTGAATAAGTTGTGCAAACCTTACAAGGCAGTTTTTCTGATTGGGGAGGAGGCCTAGGCTGAAGAAAATCACATCTATTTTTTTTAAACTTTTCTTTTTTAAAAAGATTATATTTATTTATTTTTAGACAGAGGGGCAGGGAGGGAAAAAGAGAGGGAGAGAAACTTCAACACGTGGTTTCCTCATGAATGCCCCCACTGGGGAATGGCCTGCAACCCAACCATGTGACCTGACTGGAAATCGAAATGGCGACCCTTTGGTCTGCAGGCCAGCACTCAATCCACTGAGCCACACCAGCCAGGACACATCTATTTTTAATGAATTAGTAAACATCAGATTCTGACTTTCTTGGTTACCATGTAATAAAGAAAGCAACCACAGAAAGTTGTTTCAGTAATAATTTATAAGACTAAGAGCAAAACACACTCACCATTTAGTGCAAATGAACTAGAAACAGATGTGTCAGGCACCAAACACTCCCACACAGTACTTGCTACTTTGAGATCAAGATTTTAATTTCTAATATATATCTTCTGTGATTTGTGCCCATGACTCTCTCTTAACCACCAGCAAGCACGTGATGATTGTGGAGATTCTGGGCTAGACAACTACTGGAGAAAAATCCCTTTCTTACACCTTCCCACTGCACAGGGAAGTGGCGGTATATTTGCCCGACGAGAGAGTTTTTTCTCTTGTCAGTAACAATCCAATTCCTTACCTCCACTCCTGACATCTGAGCTTAAATTCAAAGCAAATCAAACAAAAAAACAAGAAAATGAATACTACAGTAAGTTCATGTAAATTTATGAGCAGTTAAGCTCAGAGTTTTGTGAACCTGTGCCCAGAGGGAGCAGTTTCCATTTTGTATATCTTGTCTGAAAAACAATCAAAAGTTATGTTACCAAGTATTGACGGTGTCTCAAGTGTACATGGCTCTTTACAAATAGTAGAATGTGACTACATGCATCGTTTTATTTGCTTCACAGTTTATTTCCTATGAGGAATGACGTCTTAATAAGCACCCAATTTTTGTAACTGAAAAGAAATTACCACTAATTTCTACATATAGTGTTTGAAACTTTGCTTTATTAGGCATTGTGCTAGGCACTGAATCTGCAGCAAATAAAATTGAGTGCTAAGGAATACAACAGATATACGCACAAAGTACAGAACATCAAGAACTGAACCTGGTCTTTGTCTTATAAAAAATAAAGTGTGTGCTTGTCATGAGATACCCAGAATTGTATTATGGACTCCCCATATGTGGAGATGGTTGGAACTTTGATGTGAGAAGAATATATTAAGAGTTGTTTATAGAAAGTGTAATTTTAAAACCATGTCATGAATTCAAAACTTCCTAAATTGGTAATGCTATTCAGTAAGTTTCTTCAGGTAAGAGTCTAGAGAAAAGTAAGCACATTACACAGGAAGCATGTAATTTTTTGAAGGCATTATTTAAAGTGTTGAGTATACTGAACTTTGTTTTGATATTACAGAATAAATAAGGTTTATAATCATTTATCTAAGGGTGAACATTTAAAATGGAAGTGGTAAGCTATAAATATGCATTCAAAGTCCATGTATTTGATGTACTTATAGATGCTCAAATTAGTTCAAAATGAAGTAACAATATCAAAGATCCAAATGAGAAAATACTGGATATCATACAAAACTTCAATTTTGATGAACATTTCATGGCCCTGACACTATTATTCTAAAATTATTAAATTTTTAGACAAAGCAAATACTCAGAAATGGCACTTTAGAAATTTAATTAGATTTGTAGTTTAATTCTCCAGATCTTTGCCTTCATTTTCTCAAGAGAACAAAAACCAATTTTATGCACTGAAAGGAAGAATAATAGGTACGAGAAGACCATTTTTTGTTCAGTATTTCATTAAGAATGTTTACTAAATGTTCCTGGGAAATAAATAAAGTTTAAAATATTAGAGGATAAGGATCCTTCAAGTACCTGATTGTCAGAGTGCTTTTAGAAAACCACTGTAGATTGTTGTAATACTAAAAGATTGGTTCAGGAAATACTGATTAATGGGACATTCTTTATGTAATTTTTATTTTAGGAGATGGTATACAAAATATTATCAGAAATGTTTTGAAACCAATTTCTTGAGGATAGCCTAATTTATTGAGAATAGTAACAACAATTATTACTAATTCTCAGAATTCTAGAAAACAAAATTCTCCAAGATTATTTAATGAGACAGCCTTGTTCAGAAAGATTTTTCAAAAAGAGGTTGAATAAAACTCTCAAAAACTAACCAGAGCAGTGACTCAGAAATTATACTTGGGATTTTTTTCTTATCCATTCAATGTTAGTTACATAAATGATTGCTTTCAGAATAATATTTAATGTATGACCATCAGATAACCTACATGACTTGTCAGTATGTTTTAAATCCAGAGGTTAAAAAGCTTAAGGAAATTGGAAGATACTCTTGCTCTCCTCCAAATTAACAAGGAGCAGAGTCCATGCAAATCAAGCACTGCAAGAGTATTAATATGTCAGCCCACATGAGTCTTTACAGCCTGTTACAGGAGAAAACAGCCTGTTACAAACAGAAAACACACCAGACTCACACTGTTTCTGAACAGCTGTATAGTTGGGAGAGGAAAAAAGCAGAGTTTATGAATTCTATAGTCAACCAATTGTCAGTCATATTTTAAATCAGCTAGAAAAAAAAAACTGACTTATAAAGGCTCAGTCTATATACCTGTATATTCATGAATGCAGAAAGATACAACCAGAAGAGGTCAAATCAATTCCTATGTCTACCTGGAATTTATCACACAGATGGGGAAACTAAGTCACAGAAGCACAAACATATCTATATCTATCTATCTATCCATCAATCCATTCATAAACTAGACATAATTTTTACTGAGAAAAGAATTAAACTCATATTGTTGAAATTAACCATCTTTATTGCCTTCAATAATTAAAAAAAATCAACAGCCATGAAAAGTATTTGAAAAATGTTAACAAAAACAAAACTCCAGGGACCAAAAATTGGTGTTATTACAAAAATTTCTCACATCTACACTTGAACATTCTTGATAATCTATTAGGGGTTGAAGCTAAGGACTCTAAAGATATCATGTATAAATGAAACACATAATTATAGACAAATAAAAATCTTAGTACATTAAAAACTATATATAACTATGCACACACCATACACACACATCCAGAGAATGCACTGGTCTAATCACAGTAAGTGCTTATGAAGAGTCATTTGGCCAACGGCCTTCTAGTCAGTTCATCTTTGGACACAAAAAGAACAAACCTTCATCATTTGAGCCCGGTAGCACAGAACATATGGATGGGAGAAAATAAGTGATTTGTCATATGTCAAAGTTAGTCCTCAAAATAATTAATGTTTCAAAATTGGGGCCTAAATATTGACAGTCAAGATAATATCATAAACCTGACAGAAATACTACTAAGTTTTATTAAAGACCTGTGTTGTAAGAATAAGAAAGCAAAGCTGGAAGTCATCAATGAGAATTATGGGTGTGGGTTATGAAAGAACTGGACTCTGATCAGAGGAAATATACTCAGAATAACGCCTAATATGTCACCTTGGCAAAGCTTTTAGAAAATTAATAAATAACAGTTAATAAAACAAAAACTTATAAGTACACAATTATTAATAATTTCCCACTTAAACCAATTAGATAAACTACAAAACTACTAGTTTCAAAAAAGATGAGGACTTCAGTGGTGGTCTTTGAGTTGTAAAATCACAAATATAATTTCAGGTACATTTCAATTTTTTTCCTTGAATAAGTTTGTATTATATGTTTATAAATTTATGAACTTAAAAAGGGACATAAAACCTACCAAGTGCAAAGAGTATTACCTGACCACAGTATACTTTGTTGAAATTGTGTCTAAAATCATCACAATTTATAGCACTTGCCTATTTCCATGGTGTAAATGCAAAGAAGAGTATAAAATTTTATCTGTAAGTCATTCAAGTATTCTTGTCAAATTACATCAGACACAGTCATTGCTGCAAATTTTATTTTAAAATAAAATAGCATGTTCACGTCCGTCTGGAGTACATTATATGAGAACAATCATGTCACTACTACCCTTAAAAATGGGTCTCAATTCCTAAATCTTAAGCAGATTGCAACACAAGAGTAGCACTGGAGATGACAGTATTACACTCATAGACAATTCATACTGACCCAGTGCTCCACTCGTGACTCTTATATCTTCATTCACATAGTCTAACCTCTAGTCCTTCATTTAGCTGTCTGGCTACCTCTTCCAACCTTCCCTATTTTTATGAATACTATTAGAATATTTTTCATATTATGCTTTCAGCAACGTATTTGGTAATATCCTGGTAAGTATATTAACAACCAAACAACCAAATAAACAAACACGGATGGACTGGTTTATAGCATTTGCCTATTTCCATGTTATAAATACTCTCACTGTAGCCAATTCAAGCCATCAATGTGACGACACTGAATGTGAAGTTGGAAAGAGGGGTGCAAGCTGGTGCCAGCGGAACACTGTGACAAATCAATATATCCTCAAGTCTGTGTTTATTCTAATAGCCTATCAGAATATCCACACACTTTTTGGTAGTTTCCAATACTATTGATTAATGACAATGGCAGTGAATAATTTTAATATAATTAAAAATTTTAAGCAGTGACAGGTGACATTTTATTAAATTATAAAATGACAGAAGAGCACATTTCAAATAAATATTTAATTTACAGTTACAATAAAAGGACTGGCTGAGGCTACTGTATGACAAAAATTGTTCATTATAACAATATCACTCAAAACTTCCCAACTATATGCTATAGTATGGAAAATACAAATGACTTCATCATCTAATTTACAAGTAAAAGTTATCATTATGCATTTTGAGATTCAAGCTATAACATTTTAGTGAAAGAAACTAATCAAATATTAACTATTATGGGCTATTTAGATATATCTGTAGAGTTTACTATTTGAAAATACTTATGATTGCTTGGGGGGCTGCAGGTGGAGGAGTTAAGCAAACAAGAAAAAGAGAAAGAACTCAGGGACACAGACAATGCTGTGGTGACTGGGGGAGAGAGGTAGTGGGTGGAGGCAGAAGAGGGTATGGGGGAATAAATGGTGATGAAAAAAATAAATTAAATTAAATTAAAAAATAAAATAAAAATAAACTAAAATGCTTATGCATAATGAGGTGAATGTTATCTAAAGTAGACAGTACCTAGCACAGAAGTTGGCAAATTTTTTCTGTAAAGGGTCAAAGGGCATATGTTTTAGGCATTACAGACCATACTATCTCTTGTGAATACAGTTCTGTTATCACAATGGAAAACATCCATCTCCAATATGTAAATGATTCTGGCTGTGCTCCAATAAAACAATATTTATGAAAACAGGCAGCAGATGGATTTGGCCCTTGGCTTGTCCACAGCTTGCTGACTTGACTTGAACATGTACCGAATCATCAGATATTTTTATAGTGCTGATTTCAATATAATTTTTATTGGAATTTATGAAACATTAATACCTATAACAAAGTATCTTTTATTTACAATATTGTCCCAGTCAGTAAAATTATCTTGACTAATTACTATTTCTTAAAGAAGATATATTCCCATAGCAAACCAACTGCCAAAAAGACAATACAACTGAAAATAAGATGAAAATAGTTGTGGACTTATCTTCTTTTATATTACTATACAAAAGGTTCACGACCAACCATAAGAAAAGGATTTCTTAGACATTAAAATAGAGGAATATTAAGTTAACATATATTTACATGAGTTCACTTATTTTAACTTATTTGAAATCTTTATTCTTACCTTCCATAAGTCTCCCTGTCTGTTCTGCACTTCCCCCGGGAAGAATCTTGGCAATATAGGCTCCGATTTCTCCACTATGTCCAGGGATTTCTTTACCACCCACAATTCTAATTCCTAATCCATTACCTGTATTGAATAAGTAAAAATAATTGTTAATAAAGTAAGGTGGGACAACAGTTATCACAAAGAATAAGTGCATGCAAAGTGGGCTTTGGTGCTCAGAAGTTAGCTAGAACATGTGTATTGAAACTGAACAACAATAAAAAAGGACATCATTCTTATTTCAATAGTAGTCTATGCAAAATAGAACTTTCTGAGAGCTTGGTAGGATCTGTAGTGATTATCCTGATATCAACAAACACTTTTTTTTACTTCAGCTACATTCAGTAATATACCAAGGCTTTGTCCACATTGAGCAGATCTTCTGTGAAAATTCTGTATGTATATGCTCCCAGTATAAGAAACTCCAGAGAATACAATTTACTTTTAAAATTGAGGAGCATTTTCTTATAAAAAGATAGTAATGGCTATCCCACATTGAGTGGACATAATCCAAACACACGAATGATTGCAGTTGATAAAGTGAAACATGATCATATCAATTGCTACTCACTTTTTGGTCTTACTCATTAGACAATATTGTTTGTAAATTAACTTGACACATACTACCAGGCACTATAAAATTATTCTTGACTAATAAGCAAGTGAGTAAACTATTCTTTACCCCAAAGAACAGCTTGTTCTGTAATTAGCCAGATGTAAAAAAGATGGAGAATGATTATCATAAGAGATATAATTGAGATACAAATGGTCTTTTGATATTTTAAGTTTACACTTAAAAAAAAAAAACAAGCTAATATTAGTAAGTGTGTGCAATGCCAGATACATTTTTGTTACAAACATCAAGGAGAATTTAAAATGACGGTACTAAAAGACAGCAGTAATCTTTCCCATTTCTGCAGCTACAATTAATTATCTCTTTAAATTAAAATATATTCCACTCAGTAATGGAAGTACCATTTTCAACTCCAAAATCTCCAAAACAGTAAAAGTCAGCTCTCTTCAAAATCCTGTTCCCTTCCCATTTTACCCTTCAAACACAACCCTGTAGTCAGCAGCAACACAGTTTAAACTGTGAACAAGTGGTGGTGCTGTATTATGAAGCCTGTCTGACATGCATCCAGTAGGGATTTATTGGGGAAAACACTGTTTCTTATTTCCAGGTGATGTGATACTTCCAAATGAATTCCCTCACTCCTTTTCTTCCTCCCCTCTTCCTTCCCTTCCTCCATCCTTCTTCCTCCATTGTTTCCCCTTTTTTTCTCCCTCTACTTACCTACTCCCTATCTCTGCTCTTTCACCAGGGTATGTGTTCTGAAGATTTAGTGTTAAAACAAAAACAAATTAGCTAAATGCGCCCAAGTGTCCTGCTGTTGTCAAGGGGTCAGAGTTAAATAAGATACTAGCTCTCTCTGGCCATAATGTGGAGCTTTTCTGTCACAAGTTTCTTCATTTAGAGTTACTAATCTTAGTAGAGATTGATTTATGATGTAAATTAATGATAACTGAATAAATGCAGAATATCTCCTAATATATGACTTAGTCTCAACTGTCTCCAGGTAGAGACAGTTGAGTTTTTAGACATTAGCCTTAAGGACACATCAGAATTGATTCTACTGTAAGATATTAATATATGTGCTAAAGTGTACCAGATGAAGACAAGTTTCAGTCACTCTCCATTCAATTTATTTGGCCTATTTTTGAGTACATTTTCAGGAAGTTACAAAATGATGATTTAAAAATAGCCAGCCTGCTCTGACTGGTATGGCTTAGTTAGTTGAGTATCATTCTGCAAAGTGAATGGTGACTGGTTCTATTCCTGGTCAGGGCAGTGTCCTTGGCTGGGGTATGTGTGAGAGGCGATCAATCAACATTTCTCTCTCACATCGATATTTCTCTACCTCTCTTTCTCCCTTCCTCCCCTTTCTTTAAAAATAAATACACGAAATCTTAAAAAAATAAAAACAGCTGGCCATAATTAAAAGGTTAGTCCATGGAATTTATCTGCAAAAAACAAAAATAGGTTCTTAATCACAGATCTGGTTTCACTTCCCATGGCTAAATCACTCACAAGCTATAATTCACCACTTGTTAAAGATTTTATAAAAACCCACAGAGACATTGAGCTTCTAATGTGGTCAACATGTTCAGATCAATCTTAAGACATGGTCAGTCTGACACCCAAAAATATAATTCATGATGTTTCCTCAGCATAAAGGCATATAGTAAAGACCATGCCTTACATCAAAATTTATCACAATTTATGCTAGAATGTAATAGAGAAGAGTAGAGTACGATATAGTAGAGTGCTCAGAAAATTGATTCTAATGTTACTGTTTAAGCTTAAATATTAGAATATACATATAGCCCATAAAAATAATTTTAGTACTTTATATTATATGGTTCAGCCTTATGCTTAGAATCCACAAATAGAATTGTTACAACATGTAATGATATAGCTCAGAAAGTACTTTAGAACTTCAAAATCTATTAATTAAATAAGTGACTATTTTAAAAAATTTGGTTGTAATTTCATTCTGTAGAAGACAATGTCTTATGGGTTAAGTTGTTGGGTCTTCAGGGCCATTTAATTTTAAGTGACTGCACACATTCTAAAACCCTACACTAAAGGATAAGTGATAGGAAACTATAATTATATCCATGTTCATAAGTAGCACAACACACTAATTATTGAATTTTGTCAAATATAGCCTTACACAAGAGAATTTAAGTACTCAAAACAAATTCTAAATATATAAGACTCAGTATCTTTGATAAAATGGGATTAATTCACAGTCATGACAATACTATGGGAAATAAGATTTTATGTGTATTTTACATATACCAAAATTATTGGTACACTTATACAATAGAATACTACACACAGTAAAAAAGAAGAAACTCTTACACTTTGCAAGAGTATGGATGGACCTGGAGAATATTATGCTAAATGAATTAAGCCAGTCAGTGAAAGACAAATACCATGTGACCTCACTTATTGTGGAATCTAATGAACACAATAAACTAATGAACAAAATGTGACAGAAGCTTAGATACATGGAACAGACAGAGAGCTGCCAGAGGGGTGAGATAAGAGATGGTGAAGGGATCAACCAAAGAATGTTTATGCACAACCCATGGGCAGGAACAACAATATGGGGATTGAGCCAGGGAGAGGAGAGAATGAAACTTGGTGGAGGTGGGGAAAGGGAGAAAAAGCAGGAAAAATCGTAAAAGAATAAACACTATAAATAAATAATCAAGCAAATGAATAAATAAATTAGAAGAAAATGTAACTTTACAAAAACTGATAGCGCCTGAATGTCAGGAAAGTGCTTGGTGTTATATTTTATTTTGTAGGAAATGAAATTATTTAGTATGTATCATATATGTTTTTAAATAGAAAGCCAAAACCTACATGAACTCTATTTTGCCAAGAAAAAATGATTTTTTCCTATGCTCATTTTTGTTTTATGCAGTTTACTTTTTATTTTTTTATTTCAGGTCTTTGAGGTATAATGGACTTAAAATATTTTAACCTATTTAAAATGTACATCATGGTTATTTGACTCATGTATGAGGTCTGTCCAGAAGGTATCCAGCCATGTACTATGAAAAAAGAGACATTCATCGAAGAAGATACAAGAAACGTTGATGCTCAGTCCCATTCAAAGTAGGCCCCTTGGGACCTTACACAATTCTCTCAATCACCATCAGCTGCCCCATAGTATTTTCCTGAATCTCATCAATGGTCTAAAATCTCTTCCCTTTCAAAAATGATTTTAGTTTTGGGAAAAGCCAGAAGTCACAGGATGCCAGATGTGGACTGTAGGGTGCCTGAGTCACCTGGGTGATTTGATGTTTCACCAAAAAAACTCTGCATGAGATGCAATGCATGAGTGGGTTCATTGTTGAGATATAGTTGCCAATCATCAGTTGCCCATAGCTATGGCTTTCTGAATCATCCATAGTTTCCACTGAGAAATATTCAAGCTTAACGAAAAATTTGCTGCAGACTTGTTGTTCTACTCACTCAATCATTTTGAATGTGATGGTCACACAGTACACATGCTCATTCAGTGTCTACCACTCCACTGACTAGTACAGTGAAGTCATTATTGTTCACACATGCGTATGTATTCCAGTCCACTATCCTTGGCTTTCAAGTTACATCTGTATCATGCAAACCATTCTCATTACATTAAAAATGGCTGGACTTTTTCTGAACAGACTAAATAATTCATATAGATGAATTATATATATGTATGTGTATTGTGTGTGTGTGTGTGTATTTATAACTGGCAATTTGTGCACACACACGATAATAGAATATTATTCAGCCATGAGAAAGAAGAAAATCCTGCTATTTGGGACAAATTGGATAGAATATGACAGCATTATACACCTTGAAATAGGCCAGAGAGAGAAAGACAAATACTGCTGTGACTTATATGTGGAAAATAAGTCAGTCTCATGGAAAGAGAGAGTAGAAACACAGTTTCTCATGCCAAGGTCTGGGGATGGGGGAAATAAAGATCAGTTGTTAAAAAGGTACATAGCTATACAATGGAAAGGATCTGAGGCTCTAAGGTAAAACATGGTGACTGTAGTTGCTAACACTGTATGTGTACTTGAACTTTGCTAAAAGACTAAAACAAATACTCTCATACATAAAGAAGATAAACTCTGAGGCAATGGGTGTGTTAGTTAACTAGATGGAGGGAACCCTTTCACAATTCATGTACATACAATATATATGTATTCGTCAATCCAAGGACATATAGGTCATTTCCACATCTTGGCTATTGTAATAATGCTACAATAAATGTAAAGATGTATATGTCTTTTCAGATTAGTATTTTCATATTCTTCTGATAAATAACTAAAGGAGGAATTGTGGGATCATATGGTAGTCCTAATTCTCATTTTTTGTGGAAACATAATATTTTCCTTAATGGCTTTACCAATTACACTCCCACCAATAGTGCATAAGGTTCCCTTTTCTCCATATCTTGCCAACACTTGTTATTTCTTATGTTTTAGGTAATAACCATTCTAAAGGAATTATGGTGTCATCTCATTGTGGTTTGATTTGCATATCCTGCTGACTAAACACCTTTACATTGGCCATGTTTTTGAAAAAATGCCTATTCAGTTTATCTGCCCAATTTTTAATCAGATTTTTTTGTGAATTGAGCTGTTTAAGTATATAATTTGTTAACTTTTATCAGAAATATGACTTGCAAATATTTTGTCTCATGTTATAGAATGCCTTTTCATTTTGATGGTATCTAGTAAATCCCTTAATCTATCTTTACTCTTCCTCATTCTTTTTAAAAAATATTTTTGTGTTCACCTACAGTCAACATACAATATTATATTAGTTTCAGGTGTATAACATAGTGATTAGACATTTATATAACTTACAAAGTGCTCACCCTGCTAAGTTCAGTACCCATCTGACACTATCCATAGTGATTACAATATTATTGACTATATTCCCAATACTCTAATTACCTAGGCTGTTTCTGTAACTGACAATTTGCACATCTTAATCCATTTCCCTATTTTACCAATCCCACCAACCCCCTCCCTTCTGGCAACCATCAAAATATTCTCTGTATCCATGAGTTTCTTTCTGTTTTGTTTTTTTAGATTCCACATGCAAATCAAACTATATGGCATTTGTCTTTCTATATCGGACTTATTTCACTTAGTATAATGCCCTCTAGGTACACCCACATTGTCACAGTGGCAAGAGTTTCCTCTATTTTTTTGTTTGTGGCTGAGTGTATTCTATGTACTACCTCTTTTTTATCCCGTCATTTACTGATGGACACTTGCACAGCTTCCATATCTTGAACATTGTAAATAATGCTGCAATAAACATAGGGATTCAAATTAGTTTGGGGTTGTTTTTATAGGTACCCAGAAGTAAATTTGCTGGCCTTTCTTTGTCTCTTGTTATAGCCTTTGTTTTAAAGTCTATTTTGTCTGATATAAGTATCACTCCCTCAGCTTTTTTGTTGTATTCATTTGCATGAAATATCTTTCTTTATTCCTTTGCTTCCAATTTGTTAAGTGTCTTTTGATCTGAAGTGAGTCTCTTGCAGGCAGCATATATATGGATCTTGTTTTCTTATCCATTCAGGCACCCTATGTATTTTGATTGGAGCATTTAATCCATTTATATTTAATGTGATTACTGATAGGCATGTAATTATTGCTATTTTATTATTCATATTTTTTTCCTTCTCCTCACCTCCTCCTCTGCCTTCCCTTTCCACTCTCCCTCCCCCATCTCCTTCTTCTCCTCTCCCTTTAACATTTCATGTAATACTGGTTTGGTACTATAAATTCCTGTAGCTTTTTCTTGTCTGGGAATCTCTTTTTCTGTCCTTTTGATTCTAAATGATAGCCTCGCTGGGTAGAGTAATCTTGGTTGTAGGTTCTTGCTTTTCATCACTTTGAATCTTTCATGCCAATACCTTTCCGCCTGAATAGTTTCTGTTGAGAAACAAGCTGATAATGATATGAGAGTTTCCCTGATTCTCTTTTATACAAAAGGCCAACGGATTTATGAACAGATGCTCAACTTTAGTTGCTATTAGGAAAGTGCATATCAAAACTGCAAAGAAATACCAATTCACACCTGTTAGAATGTCTATAATCAACAAAACAAATATTAACAGATGTTAGAGAGGTTGTGAATAAAAGGGAACCCTCATTCACACCTGGTGGGAATATAAACTGGTACAGCCACTATGCAAAATTATGGACGCTCCTCAAACAGTTACAAAAAGTTGCCATACGACCCAATAACCTCTCTTCTGGGTATCTACTCAAAAGTTTTGAAAATATTTATTTGAAGAGATATATGCACCTCTGTGTTCACTGCAGCATTATTAACTATGGCCAATCCATGGAACTACTGAAGCGTCATTTGATAGATGATTGAATAAAGAGCATGCGGTACATGTATACAATGAGCGCTACTCAGCCATAAGAATAGATGAAATACGACCATCTGTGACAACATGGATGATTCTTGAGAATATTGTGCTAAGTGAAAAACATCAGAGAAAAGAGAAAAAGAATAGGGACTTCACTCATATGTGTGATATAAAACTGAAAGTAACAGATGAACAAACAAGCAAATCAAAGAAGCAAAAACTCATAGACTCTGCTAACAGTATGCTGGTTACCAGAGGGAAGGGGGTGGGGAGTAGTAAAGGTTAAAGGGGGTCACATATATGATGATGGAAGAAGATCTGACTTTGGGTGATGGGCACGTGATACAATATACAGATGATGTATCATAGAATTGTATACTTAAAACCTATAATATTTTATTAACTCATGTCACTCTAATACATTAAATTTTTTAAAAAAGAGTCTCCCTTTGTCTCTAACTTTTGGCATTTTAAGTCTGATATACCAAAACTTAAGTATATAAGTTTGTTCACTTCCTGTATAATACCCTCTTTGTGAGTGCAGGTAGAATATGCATCTTGTTTCTAATTACAAAGATCTGACAAAGGTGATTTCACAGTCACAACTGTGATTATATTATATGACTCCATCCTACAGACTAGCATGAGAGTCTCTGCTGGCTTTGAGGAAGTAAACAGCCATGTGCCAGACGGTCTGAGAGAGGGCCACATGGTAAAGAGTTGAAGGGTGACTCTAGACACTGACAGTGGCCACCCACTGACAGCCAGCAAGAAAACAAAGAACTTAGTCCTACAACTTGGAGGAACTGAATTCTGCCAATAACCACATGAGCTTGCATGAAGATCCCCAAGCGCCAGAATAGAAAACAGTCAGCCAACAAACAGATTGCAGCCCTATGAGATCCTGATCAGAGGACCCAGTTAAGTCATGGCTGAGTTCTTGACCCATGAAAATTGTGGGATACTAACTATGTGTTGCTTTAAATCATTAAGTTTGTTACATATCAACAGAAAATAGAAAAATACAAGTTGTATGCTGAGTTTTCTGTGTACACAAGATGGACATTATGTTGGTAGTGAAACTTGTAGAACATTTGTGACTATACTAGTTACCATAGTGACTGAGCAGAGACAGAAGGTAGGAATAAAAGGAAAATTGGCCATGAAAAATATAACTTTTTGCCCTTCATAAACAAGAGGAAAAACTCTATCAGTTCTGCTTGCTGGTGTTCTGGTGTAATGTGTATGGCATCTAAGCAGAACTAAGTATATAATTGAATGAAAAATGAATAGATGAATATTGAAATGCCTGTTTTCCCCAAGCAGGGCTAACACATCAATGATAATGGTGTTAAAATAGTAGATTTGTATTGTATTCTATGTTCAAAAAATGCCTTTAAAATTATATCAACTCTTAGATCTTAAAGCAAAAATAACCAACAAACAAAAACACCCTGTGTTTCACACATGAGAAAAATGAGGCTTTGAGAGATTGGGTGCTCAAGGCAACATGTAACGCATACGAAAGCTTGAGCAGGGCTCACACTCTCACTGTGAGTGACTCAGAAATTTGACCCCTGTCTGGTTAGGGCCAGGGTACCCAGTTGAGAATCAGAAGGCATGGGTTTGGGGGCAGCATATCCAGCCCTTTCTTTAATCATTCAGTTGTAAAGAGGAGAGTGATGGGACAGACTGAAATCAGAGCATTAAAAGGAGAAATCCCAACATATAAAAAATGTCAGAAGATATCATCTCTCAGGCAAGACTGAGGAGAAAGAATGTTTCTGGCTTAGTCAGTCCACAAGTCATGCAGTATAACCTAATCTGTGGCTCTAACTAATTAGTTGGGAAAGATTATGCTTATTTTGTTAGTACAATTTCAATTTTTCTATTGATGAATAATGCTTTTATGCCTTGTTTATATCATTAGCAAACACTAAAAAATAAAATTGCTATTTTTAGTTTTATATTTTTTATCATTTTTGTATTTTAGCATTTGTATTAAAATATGAAATGCATATGGATATCTGTTAAATGAATAAGTAATTGAATTAATACTTAAATGTCTTGGTATGCAAATAAATAAACAACAAACTCCATACAAGCCTAGTAACATAATTATTATCACTACTACTTCTGGGAGGAGTGGAGGAGCAGATTCAAAAAAATATTCAGAATTTGCTGAGTCACTTTAGGAATGTAAATAAAAATCAGGTGTCCTGATTATTTTTATATGACATGCTTGTTCTTATCAAAATCAATTTGCTATTGGTGAGTTACTCAAGCATAATTCAAATACTTTTATCTACCTTACAATTTATCGGGATATTTTTCATTAAAGTGTTATTTAACACAATTATTTTGGTTATATTCATTACTCTGGAATAAACAAGAAATGTTACGTGCTGTTAGGTGATCAAGCTAAGAATATTCAAACAGTACATTGAAATTATTATTGAAAAAGAGGGCTGCTTTAGTTTTCATCTAACTTTCTATTACATCAAGACTTATTCAACTTTTAATTGCTAAACCTCACAAAATATATGACTTTGAATTTGATGAATTCTATTTGGTTTCTGTACCTTGTGTCAATATTATTTTATACGTAATATAAAATATGTTACTTTATTTTCCCCAATCTCTTCAATATCACCTTCATGGATAAAAGAAAAACGGAAGTAACATTTCAAGAATTTCTTCTATGTGTCTTATAGTATTTAAAACATTTTTCTCTATAATTTTCATGTTAGGTATCATCAATAACACTTCCGGACACAAAAGCTGAGACTAAAGAAGGTGAGGAACTTGCCGCAGTTGTCTAGCAGGTGAAGGAGCTAACTACATTTTTTTCTTAACTCGCAATCTTCGTTCTTTCTATATATATTAGCTCAGTGCTCTTGTTGTAAAGACAATATTCTAGATGATCAATAGAAACTCTTATTCTTTATTGATTCTCATTTCTTTTGCCCATTTTCCCTAGCTGATTCACACACATTTTATATTTATGCCCTTGAATTTCACATTAATGTTACCACTTATCTTCTTTTCCTATAAGTTAAACATCTTGAATGTCTTCATCTTCTTCTCACAGAATCAATTAATCTTTAATTTTGTTTTATTAGGACTGAATAGCAAAATGTGCTAACCTATGCAGTTAGAAGCAAAACTTATAATGCCACTTCCTTAGCAGGAACATAATTGTGCAAGCAATATTTATCCTGACAGAAGTCCACTATAATTATGATGTTAACCTAGAACTAGTTCTGACAGTCAACACTTTCTCTGTTACTGAGGTAATAAATGCAAGCTTTCATTAAAATTTATCAGGAAGAAATTGTGATTTTAGAAGAGATTCAACCAGAACCTTATTATATTTCAATAGTTTTATACCTAGTTTATTTCTAAAGATAATTTGAGAGCTTACAATGGAAATTGTATCATACATTATTACACTGTTAAAATAAAAATAAAAGGAAAAGGCATCCTGAATGGGGAGGGAGAAATTTCAGAGTCAGCACCCACGGTGTAGGACCTGGTCAGCTCCCCAGATGCCTCAGTAGTTAGAATGGAACATATGTTCTCAAGGAGACAAATACACTTTCCACTGGTCTTCCACAAGAAATAGAAGAGATGACATAATTTTTTAAACTTTCTATACTAAGACTTGGCCTGATGTGAAAAAAAATTATCTCATGAAATGTTCACATAAATGATGTTGGAGGGGCGTTAAGTGGGTTTTTAACTAAACCATATGGAGTGGCTCACCACATTGTTGCTTCTGTTCTCTGTATTTGTTGTACCATATGTGAGGGCAGCAGTGTGGTCTCAAGAAAAAAACCCTTATTTTTAAAAATGGGTGTACCTTTTTCTTTATGGTTAGGCTACTTCCAGAATTCAACTTTGAAGCAAACAATTAAAAAAATACCCTTGAAAAGGAAGCTACATTTTTCATGATTTCAGCGATGCCTATCTTGCCACTCCAATCAAACTGAGACTCTTTGTCTACCTAGTATACTATGATCTGGCCCTAACTTTGGTCCTTCTTACATACTCTGTGGTATAGCAAAACAAAACACAGAACTCCAAGTAACAATACTCTGTGCTCCAGCATCTTATAATAAGTCAAATAAAAAAGTCAAATTATGGTCTAAAGCCTAAAAATAAGACTAAATATTATGTGCTACCTCATTCACTGGAGAAATCAGGAGGGCTTAAATGGCCTCACCATAAGATCTCCTCCCCAAACTGCTAAACAAGGTCACCAATCTGAACTCTCCTTGGAATGGCTGAAATAAATATCTACACAATATAATAAAAGTTAGTCAATAAACATATGTTTGTAAAGAATTTTTGGTATAACAGGAAAGTTACTTTATCAGGCAATTTATACTATATTAAAAATATGCATGTAAGCTACATTACAATATACCATCAACTTTTACTTTGTGTCTACATGGGTATGAAGACAACAGGAAGGAAAATAAAATATAAATTATAAAATTATGATGGCTTTTATTTTAATCTTTTTTACTGTTCATCGGTACTACATTTTACAGATCTATCATCTATCTATCTATCTATCTATCTATCTATCTATCTATCTATCCATCCATCCATCCATCTTCTCTCTCTCACACACACACACACACACACACACACACACACACACACATTCATTTTTTGTATACATACATACAGAATGGACTGAGAATGATGTGCATTAGCTACTGGCAGCTGAGAGCCAGATAGGAGGTTTGCTTTTGATACCTCTCAGAGAAAACAGAGAAATTAAAATCTTCATGAAAAAATGGGGAAAGAGGTTTTCTCTACCTCTTCATAAAATTCTTTGTACAAATGAAGACAGTATTGTACAAAAATTGTACATGTACATACATGTACTTAGTCATAGTTTGTTGCACATATTTTAATTTTCAACATGTAGTTTTTAGTATTCATTGTTTTATGTGTATTAGTTCTACTTCTTTAACTATCTTGCAAATTCTTGGAAGCAGAGTTCTTACATAGGCTTTTCCTGTATCTGTCTTGTATGTAGTGTAAGTTTGATTCTATATTTAATACTAAATATTTACTTAATTCTAGTGGAATATAGTTCTTTATTGTAAATCTCCTTTGGTAATCTTACATTATTTAAAAAATTTTAAAGCTGATTTAACAGAGAGGGTGGCTAAACTGTGTTTTCAGTAGTTTTATTAAAGTACAACATGAGGGTTTTTTTTAAACTAATCTGATCATAAAATTATATCTTTGAGAAACACTGGATAAGACAAATAAAATTATTGTTGTCATCTAGAAGGTTCTATCTCAAGTCTGAATACTGATATATCTCTAAATCATTTTTATTCAAAGTTTGTAGATTTTCATTGTAAACACTTGTTAGTAAGAAAAAAGATAATATTGTTATTTGGTGGAAATAGTTATACTCTCTAATTATTTCAGAAGCAAATAGAAAACTTGTATGAGCAAAGAAAACAATATAATTATTTTTATATCATAGGTCCCTAACATATTTTAAGATTTTCATTTTTTCTTAGGATTTTTCATACATATTTCTTTGGTTGCATATTGGCACAATATAATGATCAACCTGTGTAAATAAGGCCATATCACAAATGTAATTTCCCATTAAAATTATACCCAGTCAGTATGAAGGTTCACTGGCTGTGTGTACAGGCATGCATGTATGTAAGTAAATGTCCTTTCATCCTCCATATATGAAAATATAATTCACATGATGCTTTCACATACTGCTGGTGTTTGAGATTTCTACAGATTATCAAAAGACAGTGGAATGCCTGACTATTGTTGACTTTTAAGGCTGTTATTAAACAGTTCTTAGCTTTTTAAATTTTTAAACCAAAAAACCCCTTCCCATGAATATGGAGGAAGGTAACAAGAGGAAAGAATTTTATAGCTGGGTTACAGCAAAGTCCCTGAATAGTGGTCACAAACTAGTCACTAAAATCCTGTAAGATCAAAACAAGGATGTCTGTTCTTACTACTCTGCTCAACATTGTACAGCAAGTTTTAGCAAGTTCAATAAGACAAAAATAAATTAAACTTATCCCTATTGGAATGGGAAAAGTATATTGTCTTTATTTGCAGATTACATAATATTGCCTGTAAGAAAATCCTAAAAATTTTACAAAAAAAGCAAAAACAAAAAATCTATTAGACCTAAAAACAAGATTAGCCAGATTATAAGCTAGGTCAATATATAAAAATCAACTGTATTAATTGTATTTCCACTAAATTAAAGTTAATAATTCAAAATTGAAGTTAAAAGAACAACTCTATTCACAATAGCATCCCAAAATGAAATATTTTGGGAGACATTTAACAACAGAAATGCTAGTCTTGCACTTTGAAAACTACAAAACTTTACTAACAGAAATTAAAAGAGAAATAAATAAAGAGATAATACATATTCATGGAGTAGGAAATTCAATGTTATAAAGATTGTAATTCTCTTCAAATTGACCTATAATTTCAATGAAACCCCTATCACACAGGTGGCAAAGATAAGGCCCACAGGCCAAACCTTGTTTTATCCAGCCCAGCGCCTTGTTTCTATCCAGTAGCAGCACCAAGCTCCTTGACCCTAGTTAAGGAGTGGTTACATTTATACAATCCTAAAATTACATTTGGCCCTTTGAAGGCTGATGTGGCCCCCAGTGAAAATGAGTTTGACAACCCTGCCCTATCATAATCCCAGAAGGATAATACTAAAATCTTATGAAAAGTAAAAGGATCTAGAAGAACCAAAATTATTTTGGAAAATAAAGTTGGAGAACTTAAACTGCCAAATTTCAAAACTTAATATAAAACTATAGTAAGAGAGTATAGTACTGGTGAAATAAATTAGGAATACAGTCAAACAAACCAGAGCTGAGAACCCAGAAACAAATTCTGGTGGTAATGGTAGATTAATTTTGACAAAGATGCCAAAAAAATTCAATGGGGAATTTTTTGTTTTTAACAAAAGGTGCTTGCACAATTGGATCTCCATTTGTGATTCAAAAAATGAACTTGGACCTTGCTTTGTAACATATATAATAACCAATATAATACAGGTCATAGATTTAAATGTATAAAAGTTCTGGTATAAAACAGAAGAGAAAATCCTTGTGACCTTGGGATTGTTTTTAATATGCCCTTAAGAGTGGCATGGTTTATAAAAATATCAATTAATTGGATTCCATTAAAATGCAAAACTTTTTCTTTAAATTCACCTTTAAGAAAAAAAAAGACAAGACAGACTTGAAGAAAATATATGTGCATCATATACCTTTATAAAGGACTTATATCCAAAATATAAAAGAAATTTTACAACTCATTAAGAAGACAAATAAATAAATGATAGGCAAAAGACTGAATAGATATTTCACCAAAGGAGACATGTGTATTGCTTATAACCACCTTAAAATATGTTTTTTACAAGTATCAGGAAAATGTAAGTTAAAAAAAGATATATCCATATCCACCCCAAAAGGCAGACATTACCAAATGTTGGCAGTGATAAGGAGAAAGTGGACCCCTTGGACATTGTTATTTGAGTTTTTAATGTATTTATCATGATGTTACAGTTGTCTTAATTCTCTCCCTTTGCCCCACTCTACCCAGGACCCTCAAGACCCTCTGGCAACAACCCCCTTAGTTCGTATCCATGGGTCATGCATATAAGTTCTTTGGCTCTCCATTCATATATTGTTCTTAACATCCTATCTCTTCTGTACCTACCAACATGTACTTCTTATACCCTCCACCTTTTCCCCATTCTCCTTTCTCCCCTCCAAATTGATAATCCTCCAAATGATCTCCATATTTATGATCTATTTCTGTTCTGCTTGTTTGCATTTTTAGATTCAATTGTTGATGTGGATTTATTGACATTTTAATGTTCTTAGTTTTGACTTTCTTTATCTTAAATAAGTCCTTTTAGCACTTTATATAATAGTGGCTTGGTGATGATAAATTCCTTTAGCTTTACCTTGTCTACCCTTCTATTGTAAATGATACCTTTGGTGGATACAGTAATGTAGATTGTGGATCTTACCATCACTTTGAATACTTATTGCCAGTCCATTCTAGCCTGCAAAGTCTCTTTTCAGAAATCAGTCTTATGGGAATTCTTCTGTAAGAAACTAACTGCTTTTCTCTCGCTGCTTTTAAGATTTTCTCTTTATCTTTAAACTTTGCCATTTCAATTATGATGTATCTTGGTGTGGTCCTCTTTGGGTCCAACATGTTTGGGATTCTCTGTGCTTCATGAATTTGTATGTCTATTTCCTTTGCCAAATTAGGGAAGTTTTCTTTCATTATTTGTTCAAATAAGTTTTCAATTTCTTGTTCTTCCTCTTCTGGCATCCCTATGTTTCGGATGTTGGTATGTTTGAAGTTGTCCCAGAGGCTCCTTATCCTCATTTGTTGTTGTTGTTGTTGTTGTTATTGTTGCTATTCTGGTTGAATACTGTTTTCTTCCTTATGTTCCAAATCACTGATTTGATTCTCAGATTCACCCACTTTACTGTTGATTCCCCATACATTTCTCTTTATTTCACTTACTGTAGACTTCATTTATGCCAGGGTCTTTGTTATACTGTTGAAGTACCCAATGTGTTCCTTGAGCATGCTAATAACCAGTGTTTCAAATTCTGTATCTTACAAATTGCTACTCTCCATTTTGGTTAGTTCTTTTTCTGGAGTTTTGTTCTCCTCTTTTATTTGGGCCGTATTTCTCTGTTTTCTCATTTTGGCAACATCCTTGTAGTTTCTTTCTATTTATTAGGTAGAGCTGCTTTGACTCCCCATCTTGAAGTAGTGTAGCCTATTATAGAAAAACCATAAGTTGGATGGCCTTAGGTAATCACCAGGGCGGGACAACTCACATGGACCAGGTTCATGTAGTGTCAGATATGGTGTAGCCGCTCTGTGTCTCTATGTCAGAAAGGGCTCAGAAAAGGGACAATGGCTACTGCTTGGCCTCTGGTGTTTTGTCTGGGAGGAATCTGTCTCCTGGTACTCACCTTTATGCCAGATACTTTAGTTTCTCCCCATATACCACTAGTGCCCTTCCAGCTATTGCCCCAGTGCTGGAGCCCAGAGGGAGTGAGTCTGTGTAAATCCCAAGTCTGATGCAAGCCCTTTAAGAGGGGACACCTGAGAATCCTGCAATTTCTTCTGCCACCCCAACCCCCACTGGCTTTTACAGCCACAAGTTACAAGGATTTATTTTCCTGGCACTGGAACCCTGGGTTAGGTGGTCTGGTATGAGGCTGGGATCCCTTGCTCAGAGGTAACCCTCCTGATTTTAATCCTCTGCACATGGGTATGGGTCTGTTTGTTCTGCATTTCCATGTCTCTGTTCTTCCTACCCATCTGGATAAATGTGACTTATTTAATTTCTTGGTTGTTGGACTTCCATATAGTTTAATTTTCTGATGATTCTGGATGAATGTTGTTTTGTAGTGTAGTTGTAATTTTTTGCTGTGGTTGTGTGAGGAAAGCCATATTTACCTCTGCTTCCATCTTGATTGAAAGTCTATTTGACAGTTCTTGAACAGTGAAAAAGAAATTACCATACAATTCCACTTCTAGAAAACCATGCAAAAATATCATACATCTAAACTATGTATGCAAATTTTAAAAACAGAAAAATCTAATGGATAAATAATTGTATAATATACAGACAACGGATTATTACTTAGCAATAAAAAAGCAAACTACTGCTATGTGCTACAAATAGATAAACCCACAAAAGTTATGGTAAGTGAAAGGCACCTGGCATCGACTCTGGATGATTAACTTTGTATGAACTGCCCAGAAAAGACAAACTTTTTTGAGACAGAAAGTAAATCTCACCTGTGATTGAACAAGCAATGCTGGAAGTTAATACTGCTAGCAGGTTCAAGGGAGCTTTGTAATGACTGAAATGTTCTAAAACAGTGTTGTAGACTGTAGTGACGGTGGTACAACTTCATACATTTACTAAAAGTCACTGATTTGTACACTGACAATGTGAACATTCATATGCACACTATACCTCATTATAGATGTTAAAACAAAAATAATAAAAAGAGCTGCCCAGATCTGGCATCGCTATTGACTCAGATCCACTGAGATCTGTCACATTTGTCTCCTGTTACTAAAAGCCCAATAAGATGGTGAACTGTTGAGGAATAGAAAATCAGCCACTATTTCCATAGGAGACATTGTTACCTTTTGAAGCTAAACATTTTAAATGTTCTTCAACATTACACTTGCTAATTAGTCTTTCTAGCCCTGCAGATGTAACCAGTTCATTATGGAACTATACAGAAACAATATCTTTTTTAAAATCACAAGAATTTTTTTGGCTAGTTTGCAACAGCTGTGTTTCTAGAGGCATAAGATGGAATTCTAAATAAAAGAGACTCATTTCCTAAGCATTATGTTTTTTTCTGATAATTTCTAAGAGAAGGGGAAGTAACATTTGTTAGATGTATAGTAAGTACAAGATTCTGCACTAGGTTCCTTTGCGATTATGTGAGATACATAGAGCTGGCCTTACTGATCTCATAGAACAAACATATTCTCAAAATTTAAGTCATAAAGCTGAATTCCAACTTAGAGCTTTCTGATTCTAAAACTCATAACCTGTACTCTCCATTTTGCTGGCTTGTGCTTAGTTGAATAAAGACTTTCAAAATCATGGTGCAATCCATGGGTCAATGGATTAAGTGCTGGCCTGTGAACAGAGGGGTCGCTGGTTTGATCCCCAGACAGGGCACATGTCTTGGTCACAGGCCAGATCCCCCACGGGGGGTGTTCGAGAGGCAGCCCATTCATGTTTCTCTCGCACACATTGGTGTTTCTCTCCCTCTCTTTCTTCCCTCCCTTCCCCTCTCTCTAAAAAATAATAATAACAAAAAAACCTTGTACAGTTGTTGATCACCATGTATAATTATATTTTTGAAGTTTACAGTTAAAAGTTAAAGGATGTATTTTCTAAAACTTATGGACCATTTAATAGAAAATGTATATATGTATTTGTGTCCACATTCATTACAAAAGTGTAAGTAATGATGCATTTGTTTATGTGTGCACACATGTATACATCCATATGTATGGATGAACAACAAAATTTTATCAATTCCTTCACTTTCTCTCAGTTGTTCCTAAAATTTTACTTTTTAATAATTACTTACATTTCATATTCTTCTACTAAATAATGAGTAAGTTTCAGAACAGGGGTTTGTTATATTCATTCTACTAATCCACCAAGCAACACAACATAAATCACACCATGAGTGTTCAATGAACATGTATTAGTGAATAAAAAATTGAAAATGCATTCAATAAAGTATAAAAAATGGTTACAAAATAATTTATGTTGTATAATTTTTTACAGAGAAAAGAAGAGCTTATAACATTTTAATCTCTTTCAAATGTCCTGAGAGTGGTGATTTTCAAATATTTTGGTTTCAAGGAGTCATTTACTCTTTAATGGTACTTAGGACCTTAAAGAGCTTTTGTTTATGTTGATTTATAGCTACATACAGATTCTGTATTGTAAGTTAAAACGAAAACTTTAAAATGGTTAATAATGAATTAAAATAATAATAAACCCATTCCATGTTAAAATAAATCGCATTTTAAATATAAATGACTTAAAAAATAAAACATGAGAAGGGTGGCACTGTTTTACATTATGACAAATCTTGATTCTGAGCTAAATATGACAGCTGAATTCTCATGTCTACTCTGTAGACAATGTGTTGTTTGTGATAAACTGTGTAGTCACAAGAAAATGAGAGTGCAAAAGGCAAATGCTGCTTAACATTACTATAAAAACAGTTATAACCTTGTAGACCCCCTGAGAAAATTTTGGAAACCATGAAGGTTCCTTGCTCATACTTTAAGTAGCACAGAGGAGAACGACAAAAAAAAATATTTTCTATTCCTGTCACTTGTTAAAATTATTTTTGGTTCCAATAAATAAAAGTGTTTTCCCTTTTTTGAGATGTATACTAATTTTATATAATTCTTATGAAATATTTTAATGCTATATCCAATTAGAATGGTTTATTAAAATATTATGCAAGATATACAGTATTTGTATTTTCAATGGATTTATATGGTAAAAATTAACATTTACTAATAACCATGTCCTTCTCTGTTTGGTAGAGCAGTTATACTACATTTTACTTTATTTTTTAAATTTTTTATTTTATTTTATTCATTTTATTTTATTATTTTATTTTATTTTAAAATAATTTTTTAAATTTTCAGTTATACTTGACCTAAAAATTATATTTGTTTCAAGTATATAGCCCAGTGATTTGACATTATATAACTTCCCAAGTAATCATACAGATAAATGTAGTAGTATAACTATACTACTATATGTTATTCTTCACTCCTTCCTTGCTTACAATCTTATCTTGTTTTACAAAGGCAGTTAAATTATCAGCTTAGATTAATAAAGTAACTGGACAAGTTTCTCATGTCTCTAGACATGAGAAACAAACAGAAATTAAATGTTTTATTATAGAAAACTTTATACATATAAAATAGTGACTAGACAATAATATAACCCAGTGTGGTTAATTTCCCAGGTCCAACAGTTATCAAACCATGGTCCACTTTGTTTGATTTATTTCTCCACCATCCTCCACACAGGGAATTTTGAAGCAAATCCCAGATAAGGTATCATTTCATCTTTAAATATCTTAATATGCATCTCTAAATGATATCTTCTAAATTTTTATTGAAAACATTAACACAAAATGGTAACCACAGGATGAAAAAGTAACAGTAAATCCTTAATATCACCAAATATCTAGTCAATCCAACTAGGTTTTTGGTTGAGAAGCAAATGAACCAGATTAGCCAGGAGCCTGAATGCACTGTGCCAGGCTTCCTGCCCCTAACCGTAGAACTTCTAGAAACTGTTCTTCAGAGATTGTCATTTCAGGCTGTAGCCATGCATTTGCATGTATTTAAATCTCTTTAAAGTACTAAAGCCTTATTGAAAAATGGTATCATTTTTTTTAAAAAACTTGGGTTTATGTGACTTAAAGACACATGAAAATTATTATTTACCCTGTAGTAACCAATGCAGGGCAAATGTAATGGAAAATATTTGTATTAGTATTTTAGGCAAATATCAAAAGAAAAAGGGGAATTCAGTGAAATACATAGTATGCTATTAGTAAATCTGTTGTTCAAAACAATAATCTTCATTTTTCATTCTGTAAAATCTATATACTGGAGAAAATTGAATCTAGTTTTCAGAATACAATATTTACAAGAAATCAATAGCTCTTATTTTTGTTACTCTTATATTTTAAAACCTTTTTCCTAACTGTAGTAAAAGAAAGTAAATTGAAATAATGAGTGGCAAAATATAATAAAGTTAAGGAAATTATTAACATAGTATAAAAATAATAATATAATAGAAAAATAGATACAGTGTAATAGTCCTAATGACTGAGAATAATGGTTTGAAGATTTCTGTTGTAATAAATAATTTTTGGCATTGCTACAAAGTAGTATATTGTTTTGTCTTATGAACTGGAGGGAACTGAAATAGTTTCTAGCAAGTAATTTTTTTCTACAAAAACAGTTTAAGATTCACCCCTGGAATTTTCATCAGTAGTTAAAATACAGTCTGCATGCAATAGAACCATAAAAGGTTGAATTATCTGTCTCTGGCAGAAGATGAATTACCCAATCTTAAAAGGAAAAGAACATTACGCTCTTAATCGATTCATTCTCTATGAAAATAGAGCAAAATTGCAAAGCAAAACCTGTTCCATATTTACATGCCCTATGGTCTAAAATCTGCAAGGAAATATACCAAAAAAACACCTTTTCTGTTTTTTGTTATCTCAGTCCTACAAAAACAAAACCCCCCTAGCTCATAAATCAGGCTGATATTTCACCTGTAACATACATCCATGTATATCCATATATATCATCAGCATATAGTATGAATACTTTCTCCTGATATACAGTGTCAATGAAACAGAAAGAATACTTGAATGAGAATATAGTTACTACTTATATATTAAATACCATTAATTTTTATAAATTTATATTTTGTCTCAGGTTTAAATAACAGAATTTTTTATCTGCAGTGTAGTAATTCTGTTTCCTTTCAGAAGCATCAAAGTCATGAAACACAAAGGAAGACTGCGACACTGTCAGATTGGAGGAGGTGGAAGTGGTGTGACAACTGAATGCCCTGAGAGATCTCAATTGGCCCCTGGACTAGAAAAAGAAAAAAAAAATTACTGGGTCATGAAGGAACTCAAAATTTAGATAAGGCCTGTCGGTGTTTTAATAGTATCAGAGCAAAGTTAACCTCTTGGTTTTGATCATCTCATTGTGGTTACACAGATGTAAACCTCAGGCAAACTGGGGAGAGGGTGGGCAAGAGAACTAAGTGTACTCTTTTTAAGGAGTCTAAATTTTCTTAGAGTCCAACATTATTTCAAAATAAAGCATTTAAAAATTACATCATAATCATTGGTTTACAGAAGGATAGAAATCCAAAAAAAAAACCCCAAAACAATAACTCAGCATAACTGATGATGTTCAAATTCACAAGGTATAGATGAATTTACTCCTTTGAAGAATCCAAAATAGTTTTTCTTCCTACGTAAGAAAGGAACTGTTTCATAGTCCCAAGCCAGTGACCATATTACTCAATAGACCAAAAATTATGGAGCATTATAATGCTGTGTACACTTTTCAAAATGCAGTTAATGAAAATAATGATCTAAACATGTACCATTCAGTAATTTGTCATATTAATGACCATGCCATTACTGTTTTCTTATATGTTCAAATGTATAGCCTGCTTATATTTGAATTTTTCCAAAACACATTTATAACAAAAAGGTGGTATTTTCTAATGTTTAGTCAGTCATCCAAACTGAAATCTAAACACATACACACATACATATATGTATATCATATATATATATGACAATAAAAGTAAAAGAACTAGATTATTTGATTTTCTTTACCTGAAACTGTGTGATCCTTAGAGTCTCTTGTTATTTTTATCCTTGCATGAGGAAAGATGTAGTGCACAGTCTTCCCATTCATCTGTATGATCTAAACATACATGTGATAAGGTGAAAAATCAGTATTAGGACACTTAAAGTGCAACATGCAGAATCAGACCTTTTAGAAAAACACATTGACTCTATCACTAACAATGTAATAAAAATTTCAGAAATAATCACCACTGAAGCATGTTACACTATAAAATACAAAGCAAGATCAACAAATATAATTTATTTACAAAAAAATTATCCTTACCTGTTTAAACTTCAGCCACCTTCAAAGTATTCTCCATTTGATGCAATACACCTATCAAGACTTTTCTATCTCTCAAAACAGTTTTTGAACTCATCAATTTTGATACCATTTAGTGCTTTTGCTGTTTTTTTTTTTGTTTTGCCTCTTCCACATTGGCAAAACGCTTTCCTCTGAGGACTTTTTTCACCAGGGGAAACAAAAAACACTCACTTGTGACCATAGGGTGAGAGAGATAGGGTGAATAGCAAGGGTGGGATGCCAGGGTCATGCCATTTTTGGTCAAAAACTGCTGAACTCTCAGCATGGTATGGGCAGGTGTACTCACAAATCACCCATCATGAAATGGGAAAATGCACTGAGTGTTTAAAGAAAAATTCACTGAGGCTGAATGCAGCCTCTCACACCAACACCAGCTGGTGCACTGATACAGATGGGTTCCTAGGACACTCACCTAGTTGGGAAGCCTGTATGACAAGGTGTCTGCCCTCCAGAAGATAATTCTATTTTGGGGGGTTCCTCACTCATTGTATTACTGGTTTCTAAGTTCATTATAGTCATACAAAAATTTTAACTGATTTGTTATAATTAGGAAATTAATAAGCACATGCTACAGATTCTAAAAGATGTCTGTTAATACAGAACATAGTCAACAGTGATTAACAGTGCATAAGGCATGCAAAGAAAAACTAACAGTTGCTGATTTTGCTTTGGAGTTAGAGGAGAAAAGCCAGAGAAGATCCTCATATGCCACATCTCTATCACTACAGTAAGATCACTTTATATTTATGTTGCTTTGGTTTTATTGAGAAATTATCCTTTTGCTGAGTACCCTTCCTAGAAGTTTCAGTGTATACTGATGCTGAGACTAATTCTGTATAAATAAAGTCTTTGCTCACTCTAATACATTCTGAGGCCTTCTTTGTATTCCAAGGTTGTGTTATTGATGGTGTTATTTCTCATTTACTGTTGACATCCCTTCAGGAAGGAGAAGCAACACTTAAAGCTATTATTTCAAGACTGCAATTTCAATTATCATTATTGAAACTTGAGTATGAAAATACCATAAGCCTCATTATCTCTGTTTCTACCTGGTGAAGGTAGATTTTTGAAGTAAAAGTATATCAGTGGATACAAACTGTGTTTTAGATTTTATGGAACTTTGCTTTTAAAAGAGGTTTGCGAAATAATAAAACATATAAATAGTGGAAATATTGGCAAGATTTTATTAGTATAATACCTTGTATTTATTACCTTAAAAAATGTTGACTAAAATTGCAAATGAAATATAGTTCAGTGAAGAGACATTTTATATTACCCATTTCAGAGTATGTTTAAAAAGTGCATGGGAATACTATACCAAAATATTAAATAGAATTTGGAATGAAAAAAGACCTACATTTGGTGTAGAAAGATTCCTTTGAATACTTGTGTGGTTTTAACGTGTCAATCCAGCTGTAAAACTTAGAATTCTAGATATTAAAAGTGAAATACATATTTAAAAAGTGTAAGCTTAAATAAAGGCCTTTAGTTTTTATTGTCTTCAGGAAAGAATAAGCTTAATCAAGTATCTAACATATATAAAACCTTCCCCAAACAACAGAAAATCCTGTTAAGTCTAGGAATATTATATGAATCCTACAAAGTAAGACTAAAATATTGTTTGTAAGATTATAAACATATTATGGTTAGTATAATCAGTCAATCTAGCTAATTTGTATTTATACTAACTTTGTAAGCCACTGAAAACCTCATTTATATTCATAACAATTAAGAGTATACATTTTCCTTCTTTGACCTCTCTGGCTTCCTGTCCTCCTCTCTGTCTCCCTCTGCCTCTCTACCTCTCTTCCTCCATTACCTCTTATGCTCTCTCTCCTCCGCCCTACTTACTTTCTACCGTGTCAGCTCTTCTCCTTCCTCCTTCCTGCCTTCCTCTTCTCTCCTTCCTCCCTCTCCTAATCTGCATTTAAAGATCTTTATTTTTTCCTAAATTTAGTAAAAATAAATTTCATGCAGCCGGGGAAAGGGTGAATGAAAGGCAACTGTATACTGATGTTTCCTCCTTCTCTTTCTCCCTCTCTTCCCCTCTCTCTAAATATAAAGAAACAAACAAACAAATAAAATATTTAAGAAAAATGGAGACAATTCTACTTGAACAAAAATAAAAAAAAGAAAAAGAAAAAACTACCCAAGTTAGATTCAGGATGCAGAGTGTTCTCCTGGCGTTCCATGCACTGTGCTACACCCTGTGTGTATATAAGGTGGTGGGTGCAATAAGGACTCCCTGCTAAGAGCTCACAGCTGTGAAACAAAGCATACAGTACTGCTGTTGCCCCAGATTTGTGGGGAGGTGGTGGTGGTAGTATCAGGGAAGGCTTCTTGTAAAATGGGGTATATGCACGGAGACATAAGTGATGCGTAGAGTTTGCCAAAGGAAGATGGGAGGAAGAACATTCAGGTAGAAGAAACTAGACATTCAAAGACCTAGAATCAAGAGAAAGAGTGGCTCTTTCAGAGGAGCTTAATGTACATCACTATAGCAGTTCCACAAGCATTGTAGAAAGTGTGGGCATTAATGCAGAGAGTGGAGGCATTCTGTACTAGTCAAGCAGTGTTGACCCATTTCCTATAAAAAAACAAACAGAGAAGTGTTGACCTTTATAACCACCCTGTGAAGGGTGTCAGTCCTACTTGTAGATGAAGTGACTGAGAAAAATTAACAAAAATATAAAAGGGGTTGGGTAACCTGTTCAATTCACAGGCAGAGATGAATTTCCACTAAATGAATACACATGTATATGTATAAATATTTGAAAGAAAATAATATAGATTTACAGATTTGGTTTATTTCTGTAGTTAATATAATTTTGAGTCTAAAAGATTTCAAAAGATTTATGTCTCTAATATATGTTATACTAAAATATTGTAAAAAACAAATATATTAGTATTTGTAGTAGTCAATTTGGTTTTATTACTCTTTCCTCCAGAGCATTTTATGAGCACAAATTCTTGTTATGCATAAGTTTTAAAATAAAATCATCTGTGTTTATTGGTACCCAGAGCTCGATATTACCTTTTTATGATTAGAGATACAAAGAAGTGAATAAAATAAGAATATTTTGCTATTTTCTCTTGACCAAACTATAATAAATAAGTAAAAAGAGTATTTGATGATAAATATCGATGCAAAAGCCATAAATTATGAACTTCATATAAATATAATCAAAGCACGTGTTGTCATCCATGTAGCTTCTACTTTGAAAAAATTATAAAGAAAAACAAAGAAATAATTGTTACACAACAAATATTTGTGGTTTTGGGGGGGTAGGTTGGGGGCACGGCGGGGAGGTTTCTGAGGGCAGGTGACATTTCCTTTCCTGGTCTGTGCAGTGGCTGTGTGGTTGTTCACTTTGTAACTAATTCCTAATCCTATACATTTGCAGTTTTCATAACTACATTCCTAGTTCTCTGTGTGCATGTCAGATATCAAAATTAAAATGTAAAAATTTATAAAAATGTAAAAATACAACTTTTAGCAAGAAAGTACACTTCGCTCTATTACATTTACCTACATATAGTTCAAACACAGATCTTTACATTTTCTACTTTATTGAAAACCACAAGAAATTCATTAAATAATTCTTAAATTTGGGGATTATACAGATCTCTAGACAGATTACTTTAAAATGCATCCTCAAAGAATACTTGTTGAATAAAGAAGTTAGACAAGACTACCCTGAGTATACGTGAAAAGAGTAGTGTTGGGAAATAACTATATGGAAGCCATTATTTCTTTAGCTCTCCAGTTTACAGAATTCATCTTATTGCGATTACTTTAAAAAATTTTTGTTTTCAGTGACTTGATCTTGGTTTGTAGGAAACATTAAACTTTAAAAAAAATGAGGTAGGTAAGGCATAATAAGAAATTACAAAGAGATTCTTAAAATACATTCCATGAAGTTATTTTCAGCTTACAAATTTATTATTTTAGTAATTGTAGACAAAAACATGTAAATTCACATTTTAAAAACATGTTCAGGATGATTTATTAATATTATTTACTCCCTAGCAAGATCTATTTGATGAGACTGAAATACAATAGAAAATCAAAAACTATGAACAGTATAATGACAGTATACTCATAACAATCAACAAGTGAACCTAAAAAACAAAAACAAAACTAAGCAAACAACTAGAACAGGAACAGAACCAGAGAAATGAAGATTGCATGGAGGGTTATCAGTGGGGAGGGAAAGGGAAAGAGAGGAAGTGAAGTTACAGGGAATAAGAAGCATAATTGGTAGGTATAAAATAGATGGGGGAGATTAAGAACAGTATAGGAAACAGAGAAGATGAAGAACTTATATGTACAACCCATGGACACAAATTAAGGGGGAGGCTGGAATGCTGGAGGGCAGGGGGATGCAGGGCAGAGGTGGGATAAAGGGGGAAAAAATTGGGAAAACTATAATAGCATAACCAATAAAACATACTTAAAATAATAACAAGGTAAGCTAAGGAAAGTGTCATTCAATAATCTGATACTTTAAAATGAAGTGAAAAAGAAAGGGCAGTTTATCAACACATGTATAGACGTAACACAATCTTAAACCAAAACCCCATTAAAGATATCAAAAACTAAAAAAATATAAGTATTTGCAATGCATAGAGAGGAATCCCAAGATTTCTTGAAAATGTAATACCATATAGAAAAAAATCACAACAAAATTCTGAGAAAAGAAAATTCTATTTAACAGCTAGAAATTTGTCCATGAAAACTGAATTTGCTTAGGAAGCAACCAAATCTAAGTGTACAGATATTATCTTATAGACAGTACCTATTATCCATCCAAAAGTCTTTTATATCTTAATGAGACGAACACTGAAATAGATTATAGTAATTGCATATGGTATTTTTAATTGAAAATATACTTGTCTTCTATACCAATGAATCAGATGAATCAGTAATCAGATGATTTAGTAGTTATTGTGTGTAAAATATCTATCTCATTTGTGATTGTATTAGAGATTATGAGTAACACACTACAAATATCTGAACTGTTAAGACAATTATTGAAGGCCACTTGGCTTACCAGAGAAATCTTTCTCACTTTATCCAACTGTCGAACACCTATGTATCTCCCGTAACTCAACCCACGTATCACCTCACTTGTTTTAAAGTGAGTAAATTCACTTTGGAATCATATTTATCTAATTGCGAAATTTATCTCTAAGTTTTAGTTTCTCCATCTATAAATAGATATTAACACCTACTTTATGTGAGTTCTGATGATAAAATCCAAAAATAAATATAAAACACTTCTATTTAATAGACTTTAAAGTGTTTCTCTTTTCCCCCAAGGGAAGGTTTCCCTGACCCTAGCTGCTTTGGTTTGGTCATCCTCTTATCTGCTACTCATAACGCTTGAACACACTGTTACTGAAAGCACTGAAAGCACCCACATCTATTTCGCCCAACAGTCTGTAAGTGCTTAAAGAGTTTTATGTGTGCCCGTGTACAGCAGTGTTGGGTATGATGTACAAGTGTTATCTGCTGGAGGACTGAATCACTCAACTTTCCTGGCAGAGACATCACAACTATGCTGCAACGTCAGGTGTGGCTGACACAGTAACGTACTTGCTACTTTAAATTTGTGAATTTGACCAAGAAATTTCACGCAATTTAAGATTCTGAGACCACTCTTGGGTGAATTTTTTTGGAGTTGTATAAATCTAAGAGATTACTCGATATGGCACTTACCTGCTCTTGATGTTGACTGAGTGGTCTAGAGTGCACCAATCTTTCTGGCAGTTTTCGATCCAGACCATGTCCGTTTTCCAAACGAGACTCCCTGGGTTTGTCAAACCAATCTGTTTCTTCACGGCGCAGGTGATAAGCTTTGGAGACCAAGGGAATATCAAACATTGCAATCCCAACTAACACAAATGATAGAGTATAGGAGATGTCCTAAAGCACCAACATGCTCCAGGCTGTTAACCATTCATGCCTTTCAAACACAATTCCCAATGGGGTGAGAGTAATCATCTCCAACATTGTTTAAAAAATCTGTACCACAAAATAACCTAAAAAATATTATGTACATACCTGTTCAACCTCTCAGAGCAAAATAAAACAAAATTAAATTTTTAAATCAGGATAAAAAGAAATTTAAGTAGTGATTAACATAAATAAATGAACAAGTGAATATTCCTCAGAAGTTATTCTACTGAACCTCAGTCCATTAGTTCCTGCTCCCTCTGCCCACCACCCACCACTAGTCTTGGGAAAATGTATTCCTTTAATACAGAAGATCCTATCATTTTCCTACTATCACATCAAACCAGTACTTGTATAGATGTAGCTGGATAGCTTTGAATATTAAGTGAATAGTTTTTGAAAACATGGTATTTTTACGATATTCATGAATAAATGAAAAAATTCTTTCTAAGATAATTCCAGGTATTATTGCTAGGAACATTTATGCTATAATCATCTGGTAGACTGATATTAAAGACATTTCATTTAGAGTTTCTTATTAAAAATTAAACAATTATTTTCTGTGAGATTTAGGAATTAGATTGAAGAGTTTATAGACTCCCTTTAGTATTTATGTGACATAACTTGACATTTTAAAATACTTTTTTGAAAATGCAACCATGTTTAAGTACATAATTACTTCAGTTCTTAGGACTTCTGAAGTTTGTAAAGCTATTATTTAGTGATCAAAGATTCTATTTTTACCTAATATACAGAATTTGACTTTATACATATCAAGTTTTATTCTTGGTAAAAGGATCCCTAATTAGTAGTCACTGGAAATACAATGTTGCTTCCTAAATGGCAGATTGAGCAGCTTTTTCAAGTGTTCATGAGAGACTGGCTGATGATGACATCAACCTATACTTTCTGGAAAGTCTAGCTTCTACAGCACCACACTGTTGATGCTAGCACATTATAGTTTTCTTTTTTATGTCTGCATCCAATTGTCATCTCTTTTTCCCAAAAACTTTCTTAAGGCAATTTTCTTCCACAAATTTTCTTCCAAAACTTTTTTTAAAGGCAATTTTCATCATTTCTTTGCTAGTAGGGCTGGCAGACCCACAGCATACACACCACTACTTACCTCTACCTACCTCCTGTGATCTTAGTCAGTGGTAGTGATTAACCACCACATTTCTTCCCAATAAACACCGAGTGATGGAAAATGTATCATAACTTAGTCAGTCTTAGATTTGAGGAAAAACAATGGTACATACCTGATTTGTGGTCGAATATGTGCTTGTCTTATCTCCCTTATTAGATTCTAAGCTGCTTGAGGACAAGACTCATATCTTCTATATTTTTCCTGCCTCAATACTAAAAACAATGCCTTGAAATGCCATTATATTCAGTAAATTTTTGGAAGTGAATAAAACAGAAAAATTAGTCATCAACTAGAGAAAAGTTAATATCATATTTATAAAATGCATATTTAAAGGAAAGTGGTGGAGGGAAAATGGAGATAACTGTACTTGAACAACAAGTAAAAAATAAAACTAAAAATAAATTTAAGAAAAACCAATAAATAAAAATTAAACACCACTGAGCAACTGCACTCAAGGGTATTTGTACCAGAGAAATAAAATTTATGTTCACACAAAAATAATAAATAAATAAATATTTAATGTGTTATACCAATTTATTTAATATTTAATAATAATACAAATATTCAATTAATTTATTTAATATTTATTGTCACTTTAATCTCACTAATAGTTACACAATCATTTCTCACAATCTACTTCCTATTTATTATGGTTTTGCACAGTTTTAACTAGATATAAACTGATTAAATTTATGAAGAATATTTAGTGTAATAAAATTTGATAAATATGAAACAAATCCATTATTTAATCATCAGTCTAAAATTTTATTAGATTATCTCAACAACACTATTTTACTTTACTTCTTAAATATATTTATTATGAAAAGAAAAATTATACTGATTTTAATAAATAAATATCTTGGATAACATAGTACATGATTTCACTTCAATATATAATTCTACTAATTGCATTTGAAATACAGTCCTTTAAAATATGTTCCTTAGCTGTGTTTATACAAATAACATAGGATCTCAACCTGATCCAAATTTTGTCAATTTATTTCCAATTTTAACTATATACTTTGTCTGATATTTCTTATAATAATTCTATATGTGACTAAGTTAGGATATCTACCATGCTTTGCTTAGGAATTTATGGACCCAACCAAGAAAAACCAGATTGAATAAATTTGTTTTTATATTAAATTCTATCTTCATCATTACAGTAAGTTAGATGTAAATGATAATTATTTATAACTGCAACTGTCTGGATCTTCCATGGTATATCTGCACTTTAAAAATTAAATTCTATAACAATAATATTTTCCAAATTAGTTTAAATGATTTGCTAGAGATTAATATTCCCTCTTTTTTAAACTGATATTTTTCTTGAATTCTTAAATGTAAAATACAAGTAAGCTGTTTTGGAATCTTGCATTATTCACAGCCAATAGTTCCATCAATAGTTTAATTCTATTCAGTATTGCAAATTGATGTGTGTGTATATATATATATTTAAAACCTGAATGCATTTATTTTTTTCTTGAATAGAGTATACTTTGAAATAATGTTTTCAATAAAATATTTGTGGTTGTAAAAATAAATATTACTTGGCTGTTTCTAATTTGGCTTCCCTCCAATCTGCTCTAGAGGAAAGCCTCCAGCTTTCTACTGACTCAAACCATACACGCATATCAAGTAGTGGACTTCAACCTGATGGCCATAAATATTAAACAACATAAATTATGCATACTAGATTTTACATCAAGTGAGCTGTTTCAAAATTAACTAGAGTCATATACGACACACGTGAAAAACATCTGATGGTCTCTAACCTAGAGTATGACTGTATTCAAAGAAAGTTCACAACAAGAAACCTGAATCATTTAGATTTGTTTTGTCTACATGATACCAAATAGCCTGTTAAAATGTTATACTTTTTCAAAATTATCTTAGAATCATTTAAATACAGATACAGCATTCTTGGTAAAAAAAGAAATCCAAACATCCTTAATGTTTCATGGGTTCATAAATACATTATATGATTGGAAAGATATATTTTCTACCTCTTCCCTTAATTACTCTAGAAATCCTAGATTTCAAAAGAAAAGTAGGTTATTGCTCACCAGAAGAAAAGTAATATGCTTTGTGATACAAAAGCAGAGACAATATGTAAGATTTTAAAACATACAACTTTTAAAAATAATCACTACAATTCACACACATAATGTTACATAGGTAAATTAATTTGTTATAGTAGTCCTTTGCCTAATTCTCTATCAACCTCTATGTAAATGTTTTGTCTCCTTAATTTTTAAATATACTTTAGCCTGTTTAACTTTTGGTTGTTTATTTCTTTGATATCTTTAAACACTTCATAATTCCATGCACTGCATGATGTTGCATCATCTACTTTATCAAATCAGGTTTTTTCTTACAGTCCTTGATGATTGCAAGTGCACATCATCCAAACATATA
The DNA here is from genome assembly GCA_004024845.1 of Tonatia bakeri. Taxonomy (NCBI): domain Eukaryota; kingdom Metazoa; phylum Chordata; class Mammalia; order Chiroptera; family Phyllostomidae; genus Tonatia; species Tonatia bakeri. The sequence goes on from PVIA01004141.1 coordinate 47,012, forward strand.
AATATGAAATAAAACATTCAGTTATTTTATTTGATTCTATGTAAATAAATGTCACATTTGAGAATCTGGAAATACCAGTGTATATGTTTGGCACCATGTTGATAAACATCTGTGTTGAGTAAATGAATTTTTCAAATTATCTCCACATGTGTGTTCATCATGGACACACAGCCTTTGGGTATTTAGTCATGCGACAGACCTGTTAGAGATTATGTTTTGTTATTTTATGGATAAGAATATTAAAGAGACTCTTATTTTTAGCAGTTTTATATTTACAAAATGTGTGTAAAATAGGGAATGTGACAAAAGTAAAGAAAAAAATAAAGATTGTTTCCATGTGATAGCATAACTCTTTAACTATGCAGATGCATTCAAACAAATGGCTAAATAAGAGAACAGTGTTTCATTTAATTGACTAATTATCAATAAAAATGGTCATTCCAATAGTCAGTAGAGAAGAAAACATATCAGAAAATGATTAGGTGTAGGGATTTCACTAGGAAAAGCAGCTTGTCCTCCAGATCCAGTTATTACTTTAGTCCTTTTCAGATCTGGATTGAACTTCTATAATCATACTGATGCCTACATACAGAAGTAGAAAAAAAATGCTTTTCATGAAAACATATATTCCTGTGAGTCCTCAAGGGATAATTAAGTTACCTAAGATTAAAGATAAGGAGAGAAACTTAAGAGAGAAAAGGAGACAGTTACCTACAAAGGAGTGGCCATAAGACTATCAGCTGATCTCATAAAAGAAACCTTATAGGCAAAAAGGGGCTGGAAAGAAGTATTCCAAGCCATGAAAGGTAAGGACCTACATGCGAGATTACTCTATCCAGCAAAACTTTCATTTAGAATGGAAGGGCAGATAAGTGCTTCCCAGGTAAGGTCAAGTTAAAGGAGTTCATCATCACCAAGCCCTTATTACATGAAATGTTAAAGGGACTTATCTAAAAAAAGAAGATAAAAAATACAAACAGTAAAATGACAATGAATTCACAACTATCAACCATCAAACCTAAAAAAAAACAAAAACAAAAACAAAAATGAACAAAGCAAACAAGTAGAACAGGAACAGAACCACAGAAATGGAGATCACATGGAGGGTTATCAGTAGGGAAGGGGAGGGGGAGATTGAGGGAAAAGGTACAGGGAATAAGAAGCATAAATGGTAGGTACAAAATAGGGGAAAGTTAAGAATAGTATGCAAAATGGAGAAGTCAAAGAACTTACATTTATGACACCTGGACATGATCAAAGGTGGGGGAATGATGGTGGGAATGGGGTACAGGATGGAGGGGAATAAAGGGGAGAAAAATGGGATAACTCTAATAGCATAATCAATAAAATATATTTAAAAATAATAAAAGGGGAGATATTCATGTTAGCATAGTGCTTTGCAGTCCCTAAAACATGAAGTAATAAGCTTTTATTTGATCAGAAATCTTTTATTTCCGGAACTCAAACCACACTTATATTCATGTAAACTACAAAGGAGGGAAATAGCAATAACAAAAAAGATCCAGTCAAAGCATGAGTCCTCTCGGCAAGGCCAGGACTCTTTGGATCTCTGTGCCTCTCCACGTCATCTTCAAAATTGGCCTTTGGCTAGATAATTTTAAAAAATATTTATGGTACTATATGACTGAACAATAACAACAAAAATACCATAAGTCTGTTTTTAGCCATGTAAAATCACTTATTCAAAACAAAAAAACTATCAAATTAATTTAGGGTGACAAAAGGGATGATGTAAAAAGCAATGTCAGGGAACAGACCAAACAGGTGCACCTGGAGGAGCATCAGTCCCAAACATCTAGACTAATAAAAGCATTGTAAAAAAACCCCTGAATTTTAAATGTAAAAAATACTTTATACACACTGATAAGATTATATATTGTCAATATCATTTTTTGTGCTAAGTTTTCTAGTATATGATGCAAAAGTACAAATTTGTCAATTATGGTATTTGTAATGAGAAAGATAAAATACAAAACTTTTATTTAAGGAGAATAATAAAATTCTACACTATGCTAATATCAGGGACTTGTCCAAAAATTCTCAAAAGAGAACATTCTCTAAATTAATAAATACTTGTCTCACAAAAATTATATAAATAATTTTCTATTACAAAGTCTAGCATACAGTACTTAATGGTTCTAAACCTTAATAATTTAAAAAACTGACCAACAACATTAAAAATGCATTTAAAACAAGACTATACAATGAAAAACTTTCAATTATGGATTTAAAGAATGACCATATTTTATTGACACAATTAGTTTAATGGTTTTGGAAAAGTAGACATCAAACAAATCAAGCAATGAGGAAACAATGATAAAAGAATAAACTAAAAAGAAATAAAGAAAACTATGCTACAAAATCTACACACAGGATAAAATTTCCATTTACAAGAAATAAAATTGAAGTAAACATGGAAAACACAAACAGAGAAAAGTAGAATATATCCTTGGAGAAGGAAAATTAAACATGCAGAAAAAGAAGAGTTTGAGTTTTGAGAGTAATAAGGTAGTTTGAGGCCCAATTTACCTTCACTGTCTGACATGGCATGTTGGAAGTCATCCATGATGAATGCTATGTCACGGTCATAGCCTCGAGTCCGTGATTCTTCTCTCATGTGTTGCTGAACTTCAGGCAGTGAGTGACTTGATCCAAATTGATCTCTGGTGTCTGCAGATATTGGAGGCAGCGGTCCAGCTGCAGCCCTGGCCATTCCCATTGGTTGACCAACAGGGCTGAGGGGACTTTCTTCTTCAGAATTCTGGGCCACAATTGGTATTCTTCCTCTACTCTGGCTAATAGGCAAACTGGTAGGCTTAGTTCTGCCAGAGGGTGATGCATGACCAAAGGAAACATCTAGAGCTTCAGCCTCCTGAGCTTTCAGTCTTAGGGAAGAGCTGGAAGAATCTCTTTTGATTGACAAATCAAGCCCATAAACAGAAGAAGGTCTGGAAGAAGGTCTGGACCTGCTCCCACTACTGTATGGCTTATCTGCTTCATCCTGCAGAGCTGACCGTATGGTATTTCCTAAGGTGCCCAGTCCTGTGCCAAGAGATGATCCCATAAATTTTTGTTGGTCAGTAATATTTTTTCTGAGGCCAAAAGTGATATCATCTTGAAGAAGTCTTGCTCTGGAAGAAATTCCACCAATAGATGAAGTGCTAGAAGTCATATAGCTTGAATAATCAGGTTCCAGGTCTCTACTTTCTTGAATAGGTGAAAATTTTGACATTTTAGGGTCAATCAGTGATTTCTTATGCTTTGATTGCTTTTGATAAAGTATGGCTGCTGGTAGTTGTTTTGCTGCTTGTTTTTCAAGTGTGAGTCTACTAATGCTGTACTTTTCAGATTTTGGAAAATGTCTGTAGCTAGTATCAGCGTGGTAATAATGGGAAAGACCAGCAAGATGATCTAAGCTCTCTGCCCCTCTTCGGAATTCTTGTTTAATCTGATGTTTCAGAAGCTTTAACTCATAAGGGTCCTCCATTGGATCATCCTCTGCTTTCACATAACTGTGCAATCTGGAGGAAGTCTGTAATGGTGCTAGGAAATCTGTCACTTCTTGAGACCTCCGTGTTTCAGTGGTCCTAAGGAGACGGTCTGTTTTTGACAGATCCTTTTCATGAAGACTAAATGCAGTGGTTAATGCTGCTGTTCCTTTGGTAATCTCTCCAATGTCATCAATTAGGACAAAATTTCGTGAAGTATGATGGTCAATATCTGCATAAAAAGAATCTGCGGATATGCTTGATATCGGACTGCTTGCCATGCTACTCCTCTCCTCCAAACCTATTCTCAAGTCTAAGCTATTGTACTTACTACCAAGATGGGAAACAGCATATGTATTATCAGTAGAAACAGGTGCTATCATTAGGGGTTGGTTGCGAATCACCTCATAGTTCGAAGTTATCTTGGGCTCCAAATATAATGTAGTTTGGCGTGGCTTTTGTTGTATCACCATCATCTGTGATGGTAACTGATAAGAAGGTTGTGGGGTTGGCGTAGGTTGAGCCTGAGGCGTGAAGGACATTGTTGCCACAGCTTGGAATGTTGGCTGGGTCTGATAAGGTGAAACCTGCTGGTGGTACAGAGTTTGTTGTTGAAAATGGGATTGTTGGGTGTATGGGGTAGGTGCTTGGGTAGGAAGAGCAGGGGAAGAGTATTGGTACTGTGTATAAGGACTCGTGGGAGGAACCAGTTGAGATTCTGTTTGGGTCTGCGGGGGTATAAACTGACTGAATTCCGTTTGTGGAGCAGTTCTCGGTCGCTCTATGCCATGCTGACTTTCTATTCGGGTTGGTCTGGTGCTGCTCACCTCACTGTCAGACATGTAATCACGATCCTCCGCTACTCCCTGGAGGTAGGCTCGCTCTCTCTTTTCTCTCTCCTTTAACAATGCCTCTTTCCTCCTGTTAATTCCCATTTCCAGGTACCGTAACTTGGCGTCAATCTCCTTTTCCTCCTCATCAAGTTCTGCTTGCTTCTTTCTAAGTTTTGCAGATTCCCTCTCTACAAGATCAAGTTCTCTGTCTATATCCTGGAGAATCTTGGCTCGTGCCATTGTGTTGGTTCTGCAGATCCTTCTCCTGGAAACGGTTCCCACTGTGCTGTAAGTTGACTGAGTTCCTGTTGAGGTCTCCTCAGGAGGTGGATTTGGCAGAGTTCTCTTAACTTTTTTCTGGGTGCCAGAGGGTATTGTGGTTTGAGAACCTTTTGTCTGTAATTAAAGAAACACAATATAGTACCTTATTATCAAGGAAAAATTTAAAGATAAAACCATTCATAATTTACATTTAAATAATACAATTTTATATATGTTTTAGGTATGACAGTATAATAAAATTTTTATACATAATTTTAAGTATTAGCCACAAGCAATTAACTGGAAAAATTTTTTTCTGTCTTGGTAAATTGGTTCTTTATTATTATACCTTCTGCAATATTAGAAATAAGTTTTGTAATCAAGCACAGAACTCTAATATACATGGGATTATTTACTGAATACATCCCTAAAATATTTGTATTATCTATCTAAAATTTATGTTTGTTAAAGATGATGCTTAATTACCAGTGTGAAGTTCAACTGTTTGCTTTAATCTTTCCATTCCTACTTCTACCCCTAGAATGGCTGTCATTTCTATTCCAATAATTAAGTGTTTTGAAATTAAACCCTCAAGTTCTTTAATGTCTTTTTTTACCCTAAAAAGAGTAATCTGAACTTATTTCCTATTTAACCTTTAAATATTTTCATGACAACTTAGGTCTTTTATTTTCTTTCAACTGTATTATTCTTCAGTAATTTTAGCTTCTTCCTAATGCCCTTAGCAATTCCTACAGGAAGCAAAAAGGAAAAAATAACCCGACTGCAGTAAAAACCCATTGAAACCTTTGTTTTAATTAGGTAAAGTATATCATTTGTGATTGGCAGGTATTTTCAGTTTCATGTGGTTAATTTGTCACAAACTTGCATTCTGAGAATCACTGCTTTTGAGAATCACACAATTTTACAATGCCAAAAGGTATGAGAGACAACTGACTATTTGCAGTTAAAAACAAATGGATGTAATCAAAGTTAACAGAGCATTTATTGCTGTATTCAATAGATCCTAGGTCTTTTTCCTTCTAGTTGCCTATTTTCTTTTTTTTTTTTTTAGATTTTATTTATTCACTTCTAGAGATTCTAGAGAGAGGGGAAGGGGGAAGAACAGAGGTAGAGAAATATCAATAAGCTGCCTCTTTTATGCACCATGATGAGGGATAGAAACCTCAACCCAGGCAAGTGCTCTGACTGGGAACTGAACTGGTGGACCTTCACCTTGCAGAATTACATCCAACCAACTGAGCCACACTGGTCAGGGATAGTTTTCTATACTTTATAATTTTTTTTCTTACTAATAATCCAAAGACCTTAGTTCTCTACTTTTCTCCAAGATCATATTATGATGAAGATCAAATGAGACACTGTGTAAAGTCTTTGGTACATATTATAGGCACCCATATTTCCTTGCAAAATATCCTTATTTTACAGAAAATATAGATTTAAAAAAATCATACTCTACATCTTTTAAGGAAAGTTTATTTGCAAAAAATAAAAATTGAAATAGAATAATTACTTTTCTTAATAACTTTCTAAAATACTAATATAGAGATATATATATATTCTAAGAAGTTTTCCCATAATAACCTTTTCAGTTCTCTGAATATAATAGTGTTCAATGGGAAGCTGAAAATGCTGTTTCTTTTTCCTTAGCTTGTATTTGGTATATGCACAAAGATTTTAAAATATAAATTGTTCATTTATACTACATGATTGTGGCTGCGAAATGGTTTAATAAAAAGTTGCTTAACTGTGTTACCCTGAAAATGTTCTGGCATTGCACAAAATGAAGACATTTCAAATCACAATTTTTCTTCCCATGAAAGGACAATGAAAACACTAACCAATTAATGCAACACTAAATGATGATCCTGGCAAAGAGAAAGCATACAAAACAGAGAGGGTAACCATGAAATGGAGCAAGTAAAGAGAATGAAAAGAAATTTCTAGGGTAGACACACAGTTAAAAATATTGAAGACATCCATTAAATGGGTGTACATATCTGTTGAACGAAAGAATAAGAAAATAAAAAGGTAAAATAAGAAATTACTGTGATTAACTTTAAATGTTCTGAATCAAGTGAATTTTTCAGAATTCAATGAGTTGAATGAGAACATATATAAATCACAGGAAAAATAAAACCTTGAGGAACCACAACAGACTATTGCATGAAGAGTAATGGTTAATAAAGTGAACTAGAAAATGACATTAGCTCTTATTACTTATTGCTCATCCATGTATGAACTATTTCCTAATTTTACTTCATGACTAACAGTTTCTAGTCCCACTTGAGACAGTAGGCTAAGCCAAACTATTTTCGTTGTTGTTGTTGTTAATAAAGTCCTATGTGAAAGAAGCTTTCCAGGTACTGAGGATTTCTAATTCTCCTCCAAAGTTGCAAATATTTAATCATCCATGACTTGTATTAATATTTTAATTAATATTTTTGTGATGTTTGCGAGTCATGGAAACAAGAGACACCACTGGTTGGTAGAAGTTACACACTTACTGTTACTCAGTCCCCACACAGTGAACTAGCTTTGCTGTTCTCTACATGGCAACTAACAGCTTTTACTCTAACTATATAAGTAGTCGCAAAGTTGGGGACCTCTCTAGGTCTCCTTCACATTTCTTCCAAATGAGAGGGTGTGACACGTAGCGATCAAAAGCTTGGTCTCCCATGCCAGCCTGTACAGACTTTCAATCTTGGCTCTACCTTTCCTGAGCTGTGAAACCTTTGGCATGTTGCTTAACCTTCCTGGGCCTGAGTTTTCTCATGTGCAAAAGAAGGCTAATATTTATCCTTACATTATTGGTTTCAGGAGCTAATTAGTTAAAATGAGTAAAGAACCTAAATTAGTTATTGTCCACGATGACAGACAGAAATATAATAGAGAATTTAAAGTGATGTCTTGGAAACTTATAATTTAAGAAGGACTGACTTTCAAGACCATGAGTAACTTCTAAACTGGCTATTTATATCTAATCCAATCAATATAATGCAAAATAAGAGTAAAGAACCCCAAAACAGAGAATCAATAATATATATACTTGCTTAGAAAAGATGTATAAAAGAAGTTTATCATGATTAAGGGTGATATAATTGGACGTCACGATTGGAGATGCAACAATCTAGAAAAATCTTAGTGTTTAAAAAGAGTTTTCTTGATAACTAGCTTTAAACAACTATTTAAAAAGTTGTTTTTAAATAGATCTGCTGCCCTTAATCTGCAAAAATTATCATATTAAATAACCATATATATAAATTTAAATTATTTTCAAATATTGTGCAAATAGCAGACCAAAGAAAAGTCATAACAATACAATGGATGGAGGGTGAATGGGAACTGGAAAGATAGTCCATTTCGACTGTAGTATTTGGGAGGTAACTGTGAAACAAGCAAGTGCACTCCAGGGTAATTTTTGCTGTCCAAAGTTATTTTAAACAACATTCTTCGGGGAATCAATTTATATCATTCATCTTATATACAAAGGGAAGGAATTTTTCCTTGTTCTAAGTTGTCAGGGTTATTAGTAAAAGTAGCTAAGGTATGTGGACACACTATCCTAAGGACTTTAAAAATATGTATTTGCATTATCTCATGGTCAAAGTAATCTAAATTGAATCTAAGGATGATTAAGGGATACTTACTTCTTCCCCCCAAAGTTGAAAAAGCTAAAAATAGATGCTAGACCAAAATTATTTATTGATTGCTATATATATAATATGAGAAAATTCAATTTATTAATTTATTCCAGTAGTTGCTAAGTATAATTCTAAAATGCATTGTTCTAGATACTAATGGGACAAAGTTAAAAGACATAAGATTAAGTGAACTTAAACTTTATTTTCAAAGAACTCCAAAGTCAGAAATATTTTTTAGATTGTTATATGAAGAAACTACTTCAGTCTTTTACTAAATAGCTCTTGCTAACAGCAGAAATATAGAGACTTAGGAATGTATTTTTCATTTTATAAATATAGTGTGGAAGAAAAGGGGCCACATACAAAACCAAACAAACTCAAGGGAAGGCTGTGTGGTAGTGTGGCAGCCTTACAAACTCAGAGACCTAAAGGAACCACATAGGGTGGTCTGAAGTTAAAACTTTTTAAGTAAAAGCAGGTCATGGTGGGTAGTCTTGTTCTAAGCCAGTATTTTTCCCTCACAAAGGTCAATCTTTACCATAACTGAACCTGCCTGTTGTCTTTTTCCATCTAAGATAACATACCTTTGGAATATCAAAGGTATTGTTATCATGGAATAATGATAACAGTAACAATGAGGGGATTTGTGGTCTATCAATTCCCCTCAGTGATACACACAAGTGATCAAATGATTGACACACATCTGTGTCTACCCAATCGCAGAGGCTCTTTGCTGTCTCCTGCCTCCCTCATTTATCACCAATGAGTTTCAGATAACCCTTCTACACTTCCTCTTTTGACTGTAAAATGTAAAATAGTTGCAAAACTGACATTCTCCGGAACATTTTCTCACCTCCTTGAGATTTTGCTTCCTGGCAATTGTCGACAGTTTGGCTCAAACTCACAAAGTTTCTCTAACTGCTGTTGGAAATCAATGTTCATCATGATAACACCTTGGATTTTTAAGGTTGTTTTCCAGTTAAGCAGGAAATATCTTTATGAAAGCCATTTACTTTCAGATCATGGAAATGTGGATTCACTTACTAACAGTCCAATTCCACACAGACTTACTGATAAATAAGATACTTTGATGGAGATACATATCATATAACCTGTTAAAAGATCATCTGTATCACAAGTCAGAAGGTGAATTAGAGAATTATATAAACAGGATGCACTGGGACCCAGAATAAGAAGAGTTTACTTTTAGTTTAGGGAAGGAAAGATGGATTAGAACATAACAGAAAGCTTAAGTCTTAAGAATGGATGGGACTAAGCAGGAGAATATTTTCTATGTGGAAGGAACAGTATCAAATGTAATTTTTTGGAATCACCAAGGATTATCTGGCTTCATTTCACCCTAAGACGCATTAATACCTGTGAGATGGAAACGCATTCAGAGAGATTTTATGCAAACAGAAAGAGAAAATTATATAGAAAAAAATCACTTTGAAAGCTGTGTATATTTTAAGAGCTGCATTCATATATTTACCTTATTTCCAGATTAAAGATAACCCTGGTTACTACATACTGGTCAAAGTAACTCCATGTGAAATACCTGGGCAAACCAAGAAAATGTAAATGTGCACTCCTTGGCAATGACCTTGTAATGCAGTGTACTGCATAGCAAACACTGGGGCTTAGTCAAAGAGAAAATTGTGACAGCCTAATATAAGTTCCTTCAATGATAATGAGGCCTGTGATAATGCAGAAACAGTAGATACAATCTGTAGAGCTTCAGCAAAGCCTTACTTTGTCCCATGACACAGTCGGCCAGAATGAAAAGTGGTTACATAAATTGTCAGAACCCATGCATACCATGGCTATGCATGGTCCAGCATCAAAGTAACTAATCCAATAACGTTTCTCAACCTTGGCACTGATGACATTCCTGACCAACTAATTCTATGTTAGGGTGGTGGCGGCTCTTTTGTGCATGGCGGGGTGTTTAGTGGTTACTCTGGCTTCTACTGACTGGATGCCATGAGCACACCCTCCCCCACCCTCATGTAAATCAAGTGCCACTAAGCACTGTCAAAATCTCTATGGGAGGTGACACGAAATAGTCACTGGTTGAGAACCAGTGAGGTAGGAGTCTGTACAAGATGATGTCCTCAGGAAGAAATCATTGATTTGTTGTTATTTAATTACATCTATTGATGATGAGAATGCTAGTATTTGCATAGCAGAGTACCTCAGTCTGAATGGAAAAGTTAGGCTTCTTAGAGGAACTGGGACTTGAACAGAGACTTGAAAAAAGAAAACTCTTGGGATAAAGGGTAAAAGAAGAGATGATCCAGGCTATGACAACCATCTGAGCAACTTAATAAAGGTATGAGTATTGGATTTCTGCCTTATTATACATTTATTTTATGATCCTATAATTAACCCTGCTATTAAATAGGATAATTCTTACCTACCACATTATTATAAACTATATTAAAAAGTTATTCAATCAGGTTTTTTAAAATATAGTTTTATTAGAGAATAAGGAGAAAAAAACAGATGTCTATAACTAGGAGAATTAGTCCATTGAGTATAGAAAGTTAATTTTTCTAGCCCAACCTCATAAAAATGTTGGGAAATTTTCCACAACTGCAAAAAGTATGAAAAAATCAGAAGATAGAAAATTGCCAGTCTGATTGGAAAATGATGAAAATGATAGTTCTTTGTCAAGGTTTCCAGTCACCCTAATTTCAAAAAAGAATCAATGCTGTAATTAAAAAGGGATTACAACATTAAGAGAACAGGACAATTATTTAATTTAAGGAACTAAACACCAGAATAACTAAGGGAGATTAGTTGGAGAGCTAACTCAATTTTTAATATCAAGAAAATCTTTGCCATCTTAAAACTAGTAAGAAAAAAGTGATAACAGTAACAACAAAAACATTTATCTAATAGTTCAATGAAAAAAAAAACCTAAATGTTAAGCAGAAATTGCTCTTGAGGTTTGTCCAACCCTATTTGAACTTTCATCCAGAGCTTTTATTTACTTTGTAGATGACAATAAGTCTTTGTCTTGATAAGAAGCATAATACTCAGTCATAACATCCTGCTCTCTGACTTTATTTGCTCTGCTGTGTACAGTATCATCCATAAAGAGCTATGTCTTTTAAGTATTAGGAAGACAGGTGAATGTCTAGAATTTTTCTGCTTCAACCAAGATAGCTCTTTAAAATATATGAATATGTTAGCATATTTCCTTAACTTTGGGGAGTTAAGGTGAAGGATGATGATGAAGGTGTAAGGCTGCAAATTGAAAAACATGCCTTTACACACTCCTTCTCATAAATTGACCAGAAGAAGAGTTTTACTATGAAATGTCAATGTAAACATTAATTCAACTTCAAGGGGTCTCTCTCCACCCCAATACTAACAGTGTCAAACTTTGAGACAAAACAGCAGTTGAATGTAAAAATATTCAGCATTTTATTCTATATATTCTATCATTAATATGGTCCTGAGATAGTCCCATTATTTAACACCATGCAACCCTTATCCCCACATAGAGCTAAAACACACAAAATGTTCAGTGTAACAGCTCAAAAATTTCTACTGCTTTAAGAGATACAAGAAAGAAAATGGAGACAACTATACTTGAACAAGAAAAAAAGAAAAAGAAAAGAGTAATCTGTGAAAAAATGAAATTCTAAATGATACTACTCATGGAAAATACTTTAAAATCTAATAAAACATTTAAAATCCATTAGGAATTGCAACGGCACACTGCCTGGCATATACAAATTAGAGCCATGAAAGTTCTTCAATTAGAGCACTATAGAATAGCATATAACTATTTTTATGAACCAAAACTGTAAATAAGCAGTATCCTTGTTGCTAAAGAATATCACTGAATTATTTTCTTAAAAAAATTATAGACACTTTTACCAATAAACAATCTTGACTCTCTTGCCATGGGAGAGAATTTACCACTTGTGTATTTAATTGAAATAGTTTTTAAAAAGTAGTTTTTCTCTCATTGTTATAATATTCTAGTAACAAGAAAAAGTAAGAAACTCAATCACAGGATCCTGTTAATAGGAAAATGAAAACAAACTAACAGACTACATTTAAAAGTCACACAGAAATTATTTCCCAAAGCCAAGCAGCATAGACAAAAATATTCTCCAAATAATATTCTCAAAATGGCACTCAATATTTCATCAGAAATCCTTAAGTGTTCCCTAATGCACCTCGTGTCCCAGTATGTTTTGTTTTCTTGCTGAAAGTCATTGCTGTTGGGCTGAGCAGCCAAGCAGAAAACTAGTTTCTACCTCACTAAATAGAAGCATTTGAGATGTCAGTCTGTGCGGCACTTATTGCCTTACATTATCTGGAACGTCCCAGAGATTTATTTATTTTCTTTCCTAAAATCTGCCTAAAGTATTTTATGAAGTCCTCTTAAAAGATTTTTAAGATGAGCATTTCTTTGTATGTATGCATGTGCATATACCATATGTATTTCTCCTTCCTCCTTCCCTCCCTTTCCTTCCTACTTTCTTTTTTCTATCCTAACATTAAATCAGATGTCTATAGTCAAATGAACGGAACAAAGTATATGCTATTCATGCGGCCCTTTGATGTATCTCAGCATAATGGACATTTTATGTGTGGCATTTGTTTTCAGACTTGCAACTGCTTTATTCAATGATCGGACAGATCTAGAAATCAAGGGGAATATTAATATTTCATCACAAATCTCCACAGAAGAGTGTTTAGAATTAATAATTACTAGGGATGAACTTTAAGGAGATAAATAGAGAAGTAGGTATTAGCTCATCATCCCTGCAGCTGTGTTAGTAACTCAAAACCTGCCAGACTTTTGATGGTGAGATTTCAATCTATGATACAAGTGAAATCACATGATACTTATAATTATAGATAAAACGGGCTGGATTACACTGTTGATGCCAATGTATCCTTGGAGAGAAAAGCAGACATCTCCAGGTGTGTTTTGTTTACTTTCTATTTTTATCTTTTAAAATAAATTTTAAGTAATTTATTACACAGCAGTATATAACTAATATACTCACTGAGTTTTATATAGTACTGAACATCTGAATATATGACCATTTATTTTTCTGATGATTTGGTCTCACATTTTGTAGACAGTCCATCTACTCCGACAAGTACTTCCTGGAAAGCCTGTGTTACAGACACGGGATCTTTAATGTCTTGTCTCGCCTTGATTTTGCGTTACTGTTGTAGAGCTTGTTTTGTGAGCCAGAGGAGACTCACTATGGAATCAGTAGGACCCTCTCCGGGTTACTGCCACAGTCTTCTTTCCGGGCTCACAGTTCCTACCAGTTAAGAGGGACCAGTCTTTCAGGTGCTCCCAAGAAATGGAGATACGATACTTTAGGCTGCTAATTAAATACCAAGGGAACAGTTGAAACACTCACAATTTAGCGTTTTGAAACGTATTCTGAAGTTTTCAATTTTCTAGAACGTCAGATTTTTTGGTGAAATGCATTTGAAGTGTTTCTCACACTGATTATTTACAGAAAGGGTAAGCATTTGAGAAAACAACTTACTCTGGGCAACATATATGCACTGTAGGCCTCCCTATTTCTGAACAATCTTCAGCCCTCATAGCATTGCCTTGTATCAACGGCTAAATGAAAACATGCAGGGCTTACTGGTACTTAGGAGAGATCTAGACTATTTCCATTTTTAAGTATTCCTGATATATAAGAAATGAGAAAATGCTCCCAATAAGACTACCAAACTGTGATATTATTGGAATGTTAGCAGTGAAATTATGTTTCTCAATATGCACAAACAAAAATACAAACAGATTTATACTTGAAAATGACATCAGGAGTCTAAAAGTGAAGCCCTTTCTAAAAATAACGCCAAGGCCAAATGACCCTTTGGTCTCTTCGTGTCTTTATTACCAGCGAATTGTCTTTTCTCATAAAAGCTGAAAATTAGATCTGTCTTAGGAATACACTTTAATAGTGTATTCAACTATTAGTGTAAACAACTGAGCAGATGAGTATATACATGAACTTCACCAGATGGCCAATACAAAAAGCAAATAGACTATGTCATTCAAAGCAGGCCATGGAAAAGTTGTACTCTCTCTGCCAAAACAAAACCTGGAGCAGATTGTAGTAGTACTGAATATGAACTGTTACTATCAAACATCACAGCACACACACACACACAAAATCATAGTGTCAAACTATGATGTAAATAATATTCCTGGTGGGTTTAAAGCCCAAATAACAAAATAGATTTGCACCATTATACTCAATTGATCAAGAACCAGAAGAACTGTGGACTGAAACTAGAAATACTATTATGGAAGAATGTGAAAAGACAATGTTAGGAGTAGTAAGAAGAGAAAAACTGAGAGGGATGACAGAAGAAACATTAAAATTGTTAAAGACAGGGGAGAGGCAGAAGTAAAAGGGGACAAAAGCAAGGTTAGAATCCTGAACATAGTTTTTCAATAACTATTACATACAGAAAAAGAGAACTATTACAATAATCAATGTAAGGAGATGTAAAAGAACATCAAAAAATAGAGATCTCTACCATATGACTGAAGAAATAAATGGGAAATTCAAATCTAAACTTGGAATGCTAAACACCCACAAGGAAGCACATTCAGACCAGCAGAATATAAAGGTGGGTTCAGTGTACTGAAAATTTATACAGAAGAGACAAAATATGTACAGGGGAAGATTCCTATGATGAAGGACCTATAATTCTAGAAAAGTAAAGCTGTCCTGAAATTATTGGGAAGAAACAAATCACCAGGGGTATGTGAGATACTGACAGAATTATTTCAAGCCACAGAGACTGAATCTGTCAAAATCCTGACAAGAATATGTCAACAAATATGAAAAACAATACAATGGCCTACAAACTGGAGATGTTCTACATACACCCCATTTTCAAGAAAAAAAAAAGAGAGAAATAATTATAGAACTATTGCTTCAATTTCCCACACAGGTAAAGTGATGCTCAGTGATGCAACTAAGCTGTCTATCTTAAATGGAGCAAGAGATGTGGACTTTCAAGCTGGACTTAGAAAAAGAAGAGGCACTTAAGACATAACTGAGAACATTTGCACGGGATAGTTCCAAAGAATTTCAGAAGAAGGTTAGTCTAACTTTTATAGGTACAGTAAAGCCTTTGACTATGTGGGTCATAAAAAGCAGTGTGTGGTTTGCTCTGAAAGAAAATCGGCACGCTAAGCATTAACTGTCTTGATGTGCAACCTGCACTGTGGACAGGAAGGTACTGTCAGGATAGAATAAATATAGAGAGACAGAATGGTTTCCTATGGGCAAAGGTGTCAGACAGGGTGCATTTTATCCCCCTATATGTTTAATCTGTATGCAGAACTGATCATACAAAAAACTGGGGTAGACTCTGGGGAAGAAGTAAAAATTGGTAGTAGAAATAGTCTCAATAGTAAAATTGGAGATATGCAGATGATGCCATCTTACTGGCAGAAAGCAGCAATGATTTGAAAAGACTTCTGATGAAAGAGAAAGAAGAAAGTGTCAAAGCAGCACTACATTTAAACATAATGAACACAAAAATCCTGACTACAGAAAAAACACAACTTCATCACAGACAATGAGAGCACTGAAATTGTTCAAGGTTTTGCTTACCTTAGTTCACTCATCAATTCAAAAGGACACTGCAGCCAAGAAAGCAAGAGAAGGCTGACTCAGAAGGGCAGCAATGAAAAAATTAGGAAAGATCACAAAGAGCAATGATGTGTCTTTAGAGGTCAAGGCTAAGATCATCTGCACCCTAATACTTTCAGTTACTATCTGCCAATGCAAAAGTTGGGCAGTGAAGAAAGCTTATAGAAAAAAAAAACTATAATTAATTTGAAACATGGTGCTGGAGGAGACCTCTATGGATACCCTGGACCACCAGAAAGACAAACAAATGGGTCCTAGAACAAATTAAGCCCAAAGCATCGCTGATGGCAAAAATGAAAAAAATCGAAACTATTCTACTTTGGGCACACAGTGAGAAGGCAGGGTTCTTTGAAAAAACAATAATGCTGGGGCGGGAAAGAAAGCAGCAGGAAAAGAGGCAGAACAAGTATGAGATGGATTGACTCCAGAAAAGAAGCCACTGGCATGAGTCTAAAGTGCTGAGCAAAGCTGTAGAGGACAGAACATAGTAGACATCAGTCCTCAGGAGTCACAGCCAATGCATAGCCGTAACACACATGATATTACCAAACATGCATATGAAAACTCAATGAAAGTTATGATTTTTTGGTATTAGAAGTTCAAAAATTTATAAACTAAATGCTTTTCCTAAGATATAAAACTCCATCATATGATCTAGTAATGATTCATTAGATAAGGCCATTCTGTCAAATGACCAAAAAGAGGCTGAGTATCCTGGAAAAAAGGTCAAATTTGGATTCAGTAACTCCCTATATTTTACTGGTTTCCTATAAGATAAAATGTGCTTAGTTA
Organism: Tonatia bakeri; assembly: GCA_004024845.1. Lineage (NCBI taxonomy): Eukaryota > Metazoa > Chordata > Mammalia > Chiroptera > Phyllostomidae > Tonatia > Tonatia bakeri. The sequence continues at coordinate 63,742 of PVIA01004141.1, forward strand.
AAAGTACTCAGTAGCTTGCTTGGATATGAAATACTTAGTAGATAATAGTTGTTAATATTATAGTTCCTGTTATTTTAGAAATCAAATGGAATTATATAAACACCTGTTTGCCTCCCATAAAACAAACAAACAAAAAACTAGAAAAAGCTCTACAATGTAGAATCTACACTTCTTTTTAATGTTAAAGAATGATCCATGTCTAAATATGTAAGCTTAATAGAGTTAGGTAACTACTTCTTTATGTAAAGCTAAAAATGACATGGGTAACCTATCAACTATTTTTATTACTTGTATGCTAAAAGTGAAACAGAACAAATTATAAATTAAAGTTCCATGCCATGACTGTTGTAACATAATGGAAAAGGTAAAATGGGAAATTCTAAGAACAACCCTTCCACTAAATCTATTTGCCAAAAACAGACAGAATCCACCATTTTAGATCTCTAAAATCTAGTAAAACACACACACACACATACACACACACACACAAACTTAGAGCAAACAGGGGAATGCTCAATGAAGAATGAGACTATTATAATTCAGTAAGAAAGCACCGTGGTGTTTTAGCTTACTGTCTTACAATTCCCCACACTCTAGCACAAATACAACATCTAGAGAAATAAACCAGAAACTAGAGGACTTAGAAAACAATAAACCTATGAGGACTAATAAACATATAGAGAACACTCTCCCCCAAAATTGCAGAATACACATTTTTCTCAAGTGCACTTGATTATTCTCTGGACTATAACACAAACTTGGAACATAACATTAAAATAGTTTGGACTTTTTATCACGTATGTTTGCAGTGAATAAAATATTTCTTCTCCATAAACCCAAATCATGTAAAATAGATCTCTCCAAATTAAAGTAAATTAAATTTTCTTATAAAGTACTTGACCATGGCTCTTATTCCATATAAACTGCCAAACCCTTTGGTGCTTTAGAATACAATACCATTAACAATGGACAGAATATGGCAATTAAAATAAGTGGCAAGAAATATTTTTATTCAGTCTTCTGAAAGATAAAGCTGATAGACTTATATAAATATGACAATATTTTTATTAAGCGTCATTTAAGAGGTTAATTTCTCTTTTCAATTCTCAATTCTACACATTCAGTTATATGAGAATAGAAGTATACTTGATGGGATGAAGATTTTCCAGCTGGATAATTAATGAAACCTGAGCTTAATGACTATTGTGCATTTGAGTGAGTATTTGTGGGCATCAGCTCCTGCAAAAAGGGAACTGGCTGAAACCACCATCAAAAAAGCTTTTTAAAAAATACAATAATATTGACGTTTTTAGAAACATTCCTACCATTTTAATACCCACAATGCACTTAAGAAATTCATGCATATTTATGCATGAATTAGGAATTTAATGTTGTGATGGAAATTACAACATTAAAAGGAAATTAATGTTGTGATGTCATGTCTTTTATGAAGTATTATAAAACTACCAACAAATGGCATTTTTCAGTAATTCAAGCAGTGATTTTATCTAGAGGTTCGATGAAATAAAAAGACATACAAGTAGTCTCCATGCCTGGGGACTGAGATCTGTTATTTAGGGCTTTTACCCAAAAAAACAAACAACAACGACATCAAAAACAATAAGAAAAAAAACAATAAGGACTTGCCTTGTCCATATCATGCTAAAATGTACTACCTAACAGATAAGAAACTAATATTTGGTCCAACCTAATAGGAGTAATTTATTCATGTAGATGAAACAGTTTATCAGAATGCCCAAACAATTGTTGTATGTATATATTTTTCATACACTTATACTTGATCATTCACTTGAGGAGGAATAGGAATGAGTGATGAGTGTAACAACCTGTAGCTTCAAATCTTCTATTTTTACTAATATTTTATTCCCTCAGGAAGGTTATATATTGTTGTTCACAAAAGTGAGTTTCTATTTGTCATCTTGTGAATTTTTTTCAATAAAAAATACTAAGATAGCAGTTCTATAGTCTAGCTTAATGCTTTCTTATATTGTTTTTGACCATTAATTTTCTCAACTGTTTTAAATTGTTTTGATGGTACAATAAAAATAGATAAAATAGCTAAAAATACCCTTCATTGTTTATAGCTTCAGGCTACACTACCTCAGTTTATACAGCTCGCTCATTTAAGTCTCAGTTTAACTAACCATGCTTCTTCTATCGCTCTTCAAACTCTGCTCGTAATTCAAGATACAGAACATACTAAAAAAACACTGTTAAAGAGTGGGGCCTCATTTGATGCAAAAATTGTCTGGGTAAGTGACGGAAAAGAACACTGACCTAGACTTGAGGTTCCTTATCTTTAAAATATAGAATAAAACAAAGCCCACAAAAAATAATTTGGTTTGGATATCAAACCTATCAATTGCATGTAAAAATATTTTGTTAGTTTTATGAGACTATAAAAGCATTAAGTATATTATATTTATATGCTTACTATATGTATATATGCATATATGACTATTATAAAGGCATATATTTTTTTAATTTTAATCTTTGTTCAAGTAGTTTTCTCCCCTTTACTCTCATTCCAGCCTGCCCACCCAACCTTCCCTATTTCCCTCCCATTACCACCCTCCCCCTAGTTTTTGTCCACGTGTAAAGGTATATTTTGATGTTGAATACAATGATAGGAGAATGCCAAGCAATTACTGGAATACATTGCAATGCCACTATGTACCTTGTACCTCAAAATATACCTCAAACTTTCACAAATTTTTATATCATAATCATTGAGTTGACTGCTAAATTTTTCAGTAAAAGCTAAGGCATCAAAATAGAGAATTCTAAATTATTAATTTTTATAAATATAAACAAATAAACAGGAACAAATATAAAGGACACATGGACAAAAACTGGGGGGGTAGAAATAGGAGCGAGGTGGGGAGGGAGGGGTGGGTGGGCTGGGATGGGAGTAAAAGACAGAAAACTGTACTTGAACAATGATTAAAATAAAATTGGAAGAAAAAAAACAAATGTACAAAATTGTATGTATATATACTGGGAGGAGATATATTTGGGAGATCATGCATGCAGCTTTATTGTAGAGTCAGTTACAAACTGCACAATTTTTGAAATGAGAAAATATAGTGAACTGTTAAGGAACTAATACTATGATAAAATACTTAAGAAGCTAATCAGTGCTAAATAATGGTCTCTGTTTTTATCTTAGTCAGTAATAATCAGTGCTCTATTAACTCAGAATTCCCATGTTAAACTGACATGCCCAAATGTTTAGTGTTGTATTTTCACAGAAGTCTTTCACTAAACATTAGGAAAGTAAGTCTGTTTCTAACAATTATACTTATTCTCATATTTTGATATGCAATGTCTGGAAAGGATAACACAAATAATCTGATTTTTCCCGGTTCAGTCTTAAAAGCTTTGTTTTAAAATTAATACTTAGATATTAATTATTATGGAATAGCAATGTTAATTACTGAGCATTAAATCGATGAGATCGACTTAGAAACTTTCTGGTTTTCATTCAATGACATTTATGTATGTATAAATTTGTTCTAATTTTGATCATACCCTAATAATTAAATACCATAAGTTATTATTTTACTGTCATTTATTTTGAAAATCACTTTAAAATATTTCTACTTCCATTTTAAAACAGCCAATATCACTCAATAAATTCAATAAAAAGAAAACAAAATAAAAGAAATAGCTGAATTTTAAAATGCAAGATTTTAATCATAAAGAAAAAAATATCTGAGAAAACTATATCAGTAATGGAAAAGGTAAGAACTACAGAAAGAATGAGACTTTACAAAGCCTATCTTTCATATATGCATAATCTCTCTGATATATATAAATACAATCATTCTAAAACAGATGTTTTCATCAAAGTCAGTTTTAATAGACTGATTTTGTAACATTGTTTTTCAAAGAGAATAATGAAAAGCAACACCTGATAAATATTATTTTTCAAATCACACCTGGTCATCATAGTCCCTAGTTCTTAAATCTGTACATTCTGACAGAAATAAAATTGACAGAAATAAAATTACTCCATTTAGGTTATGGAAATTACTCAGAAAAAGACATTAAATGGTTCCAAAAATCTTAAAGATAGCTATCAAAACAGCAATCAGTGAAGCAAAACATATTCTTGTAACAACACTTCATGAATACCATCTGCGTAGCAATAGGATCTTGGCTTAACTCTAGAAGAAGATAATTTTAATAAGGAGTTTGCCTATTATTCAAAAAGCTCTAAACTTGGACAATAGTGTAAGGGTAGGGCAAATGAGCTTTAACACTTAAAAACTTATATATTTTTAAGACTTTGTAGATTTGATAACATTTTAAAGGTAGTTTATTTTAGTATAACAGTGGGGTGTATCATCATTGGCAACACATATGCTATTTATGAAATACATGCATTTTTGATAGAGAAATCATTTAAATATATATACATATGTATGTGTATATATATGTATATGTGTGTGTATATGATTTAAGACAGAGAAACCTTGGAATGAATTAGATCCCTTCCAGTTCCAAACAAATTCTTTGAATTCAGACTCTATTTCTCCCAATGGAAAATGTCATTTTCTCCTCCCAGACTTTGTAAAGAACATGTTATATCATTACTTTTAAAGAACATGCTATACTATTAACCTTCCTTCCTGAAGTCACTGATCATCTGAGGTTAATGATGCAATCAGTTTCATTGTATAGAAGAAAGAGAAAGAGCATAAGAAACACATTTGGTTCTCTGGTTTATAAAAATTTTGTAAATGTGACGCTAGAGAGAATCCACAAATAGATGCAAAAACACTGCACTGAAATAAATTTGAGAAAGTACAGTGTCAATCAATCAGCAACAGTAGAAAAACACGGAGGAGAAAAGCAAACGGAAAAATTGCAACAACGCCACATAAAAACTACAGTGGGAAGATGAATAACATTTTGTTTGTTTGCTTTGTTTTTATCTTTTTGTGCTAAGTGGGAGTGAACACTGGTGAATTCCCCCAAGTTGAGAGCACTTTGATGGATAAAAAGGTATATCCACTCACTAATTTGTCAGGTTAATTTATTGTTATAGAGAACCTACTAGGAATAAGGTATCTTTCTAAGAACTGGGGATATAGCAGTGGTGGGGGAAGAAATACAATAAATAAAATTGCAAAGGAACAAACAATATTTCTGATGATGATATGTGATATGTGATGTGGTATGTCAGACAAACCAAGAAGGACATAAGCACAGAGTGTTTAAAGGAGGGCGGTTTTCAACTAGCTAATAAAGGAAGGCCTCATGACCCAAAAGGGTACATTAAAAATGGTTACAGAGCATAGAAATCTGAAACTACTAGAAAGCAGCATTAAATACTCCACAGAGTATGAAAGGCGCATAGTCACTATGAGATTTAAAAATCGTTTTTCTCAAGCCATACATCATGTAAACCTCTTTAATGATAGTTGGCACATTCATGTTGAAGATACACAAGTACTAACAAATGCAACCTGAGGAAAGGGAATCCTATGTCCTGGACACAACTGCCAGACTGTGATGAGAAGTTATGTTACTTCATTCAATCATTACAGCAGTTTACACCCATTTTGAACTTTTTGGCTTCCACAGAACATCTTATTTGAAAACGAGTTCTATTGATAAAAGTTAAAAAAGTTATCACTATTTGCATACTACTTTTCATATGAAACCATACTTCTTCCTCAGCTTTTCCTAAATCATGATGAAAACAAAGTATTATCCAGTGACATCTAAGTGGCAAGCTTAACTCCATGGCGAGGAATAAATTCTGACTTTGTTTTAGTTGTACCCTTTGGAAATCTTCCTGGGGAGCCAACTACGGATATTAAAAAAAGGTAGCAATTTTTTCCATCTTTACTCAGAGTTAAAAATTTGTATTTGGCCCTGGCTGGCGTAGCTCAGTGGACTGAGCGCAGGCTGCGAACCAAAGCATCGCAGGTTCGATTCCCAGTCAGGGCACATGCCTGGGTTGCAGGCCACGGCTCCCAGCAACCGCACATTGATGTTTCTCTCTCTCTCTCTCTCTTTCTCCCTCCCTTCCCTCTATAAAAATAAATAAATAAAATCTTTAAAAAAATTTGTATTTGTAAAATAAAGTAGGCTGCAAGACAAAACTGTTCAGTTATATAAACATCGTCAAAAAACAGAATTTTTCTTTGTGGCTATGACTTTGATACCAGAGTGAAGGGGTATGGAAAAGGGAAATAACTCACCTCTTAAAGATATTGGGGAATATTATGTAATCAAATAAAATACTCTCAGATAACTCCCTGCTCCAGTGATGCCCACTATGTCTGTTATTTTATGGTTTTATGTTAATTAGTGCTAATTTTAATCAATTGAATGTATAAGATACCTTAGGGTTTAGCAAGAATTCAAATGCCAGTGAAACACTAACTGAACAATATATGCTCCTGCCTTGGAATTTCTGTGTCAATGATGTGGCCAAAGTCTATGATGGTAAAATCATATTAGAATTAAAGGCTCTTATGCCACACAGTTGAATTCCTACAGTGTGGGAATGGAGTAAAATTTAAATCTCTGATGCTCCAAATTGCACAATTAAGACAAATGTTTTGAAACTCTAGGAAGGAATGTTTTACCCATAATGAAAAAATAATAATTGAAGTTCTCAAAAAAAGCTTGCAAGATAGTCACTAAGAAAAAAAATGTGTAGGAAAAGAGGACCTAGAACAAACCAAAAATCAGTTCACATTTGCCAGTGAACGGACAAAAAAAGCAGTATAGCACTCTCATATGTGTTAGGGTTTGAATTGTGCCTCCACATCCCCCCAAATATGTTGTAGTCCTACTCCCTAGTACCTCAGAATGTGAAACTAAATAGACACAGGGTATTTACAGAGGAAATCAAGTTAAGTCAAGGGCATTAATAAAGGACCTAATCAATAGGACTGCTTTCCTTGTAAGAGGGGAAATTTAACAGAGACAGACACAAGAGGGAAGACACCATGAAGAGACACAGGAAGACCATGAACTATAAGACAAGGAATGCCAGATGCTAGCAGAAGCTACGGGAGAGCCCTGTAACAGTTCTCGGAATAAGTCAAACCAGCTGACACTTTGAATTTGGACATCTAGTTTCTAGAACTATGACAGCAAACTTTTGCTGTTTAAGCCATTGGGCCTGTGGTACTTTGTTGAGTCTTGGCAAACTAATAACAATACATGGGCAAGAAGAACAAAATGATCCCAATGGTAAGAGATTAGGCACAATCCCTACCACTCTCAGAGTGGTATTGATCCTATATTTTTAGAGTTTACCAGAGTGTCTGGAAAAGAGCAATGAATGATTGAGATAATGAGGTAATGCAAACAAGAATAAAATTTAAAAGTAATAAATCTAATTAAGAGGCATTGAAACTGGAACTTTAGAAGAGCAGAGAAAATGTCAAGATAAAAAGACACCAAGTATGGTATTGAATTAGTAAGAAAAATATTAAAAATGTTAAGTAAGTGTCAGAAGAGACAGATACTGTAAAGTGAAGAGTATAATATTTTAATTCTGGCTACGTTTTTGTTTTATTAAGGAACCATAGTGTCATATCAATAGATCCTAAAAAAATCATTTGATAAAATCCAGCACCCATTTATGATAAAAAACACTCACCAAAGTAGGAATAGATGAAGCATATCTCAACATAATAAAGGCCATATATGAGAAATCTATTGCCAACATCATATCAATGGGCAAAAACTAAAAATGTTTCCCTTAAGTTCAGGAACAAAACAAGGGTGCCCACTTTCACCACTCTTATTCAACATAGTACTGGAAGTTCTAGCCACAGTGACTAAACAAGAAAAATAAAGAAAAGACATCCAAATTGGAATGCAGGAAGTAAAACTCACTATTCACACATGACATGATAAGAGTACATAGAAAACCCTATAGTTTCCACCCCCCCAAAAAAAACAAACTTTACCTAATAAATGAATTCAGCAAAGCAGTGAAATACAAAGTCAATATTCATAAACCAATGGCATTCTTGTACACCAACAAAGAATTATCAAAAAGAGAAACTAAGAAAAAAAATCCCATTTACTATAGCAGCAAGAAAAATAAAGTACTTAGGAATACATTTAATCAAGGATGTAAAAGACCTGTGCTCAGAAAACTATAGGACACTGAAGAAAGAACATTAAGGAAGACACATATAAATGAAGCATATACTGTGTTCATGAATTGGAAGAGTTAACAGCATTAAAATGTCTACACTACACAAAGCAATCTATATATTCAATGCAATTCCTATTAAAATACCAATGGCATATTTCACAGATCTAGAAAAAATATTCTAAAAATTTATATAGAACCAAAAAAGACCGCAAATAGCCTCAGCAATCTGAGAAAGAAGAACAAAGTTGGAAGGATCACAATATCTGATATTAAACTATACTACAATGCCACTGTAATCAAGACACTCTGGTACTGGTGTAAGAATAGACACATAGGCTGATGGAACAGAATGGAGAACCCAGAAATAAACCCATGTCTCTATGGTCACACAAGCATATAATGGAGCACAAGCATATAATGGAGTAAAAACAGTGTCTTCAATAAATGGCATTGGGAGAACTGGACTGGTATATGTATAAAAATGAAACTAGATCACCAACTTATAACATACACTAGAATACACTCAAAATGAATAAAGGACTTAAATATAAATCATGATATTATCAAAGTCCTAACAGAAAATATAAGCAGTAAAATTTCAGACATAACACATAGCAGAGTTTTTGCTGATATATCTCCACGAGCAAGGGAAATAACGGAAAAAGTAAACAAATGGGACTACATCAAATTAAAAGGTTGCTGCACAGCCAAAGAAACCATTATTAAAACAAAAAGGGAATCAACAGTATGGGAGAACATATTTGCCAATGATACATCACACAATGGTTTAATCTCCAAAATATTTAAAGAACTCATACGACTCCAGACCAGGAAGACAAACAACCCAATTAAAAAAATGGCCTAAGTAACTGAATAGACAGTTCTCCAAGGAGAACACACAGACAGCCCAGAGACATAGTCAAAAAATGCTCACTATCACTAGCCAGCAGAGAAATGCAAATTAAAACCACAATCAGGTATCACCTCACACCTGTCAGACTGGCTATCCTTAATAAATCAACAAAGAGCAAGTGCTGGTGAGGATGTGGAGAAAAGGGAACCCTAGTGCACTGTTGGTGGGAATGCAGACTGGTGAAGCCACTGTGGAAAACAGTATGAAACTTCCTCAAAAACTAAAAATGGAACTGCCTTTGACCCAGCGATTCCACTACTGGGAATATACACTAAGAGTCCTGAAACGCCACTTCAAAAGAACTTACACACCCCAATGTTCACAGCAGCACAACTTAAGACAGCCAAGTGTTGGAAACAGCTTAAGTGCCCATCAGTAGATGAGCAGATTAAAAAACTGTGGTACATTTACACAATGGGATACTACACAGCAGAAAGAAAGAAGTAAGTTCTACCCTTCATGATAGCATGGTGGAACTGGAGGGCATTATGCTAAGTGAAATAAGCCAGTTGGAGAAAGACAAACACCATATGACCTCACTTATAACTGGAATGTAATGAACAAAAAAAAATAACAAGAAAAATAGAACCAGAGATATGGAAATATGGAACAGACTGATAGTTATAGGTCAGGACAGGGAGGGAAGAATGGTGGAAGGAAGGGGAAGATATTATCAAAGCACATGTATGAATGACTCATGGACATGGACAACGGAGAGGGGATTCACTGTGAAAGAGAGGGGTGGGCTGGGTGGAGGGGGGGCAAAGGGAAAAACTGGTATAACTGCAATAAAATACACACACAAAAAGGCTATGAGAAAATAAAAAAGGAACCATGATAAAGTCAATAACCTATTTTGGACTTTTCTCCTCATTTGTAAGGTGGTTGGACTGTCTAACAGCAAAATATACTTCAACTGGTGTTCAGTGTTTCACATGTCTACATAACAATGAAGTGGAACTGACATTCTCAGCCAAGGAAATATTCGTTTAGATTATCAACACAACTGGCTAGGATGGGTCTAGACTGTGATAATTTAAAGGTGAGCAGCCAGAGTCTTTTAATGCATGTTTTATACCATTGCTTCTCTGCCTATACCGGTCCCTTTAATACATGTTTTTCAATAAACGTCAAGGGCTTACTTTGTTCTAGGCATTTGGAACTATAGCAGCAAGCAAAGCAAAATTCCTGCTGTTGTAGAAGTTATGTTCTACAACATGAAACATGGTATTTGATTAATAAGTAACATATAAAAATGAGGAAGGTGCAGATATGGGGATCCATGGTGATAGGTTGACTCATTTAGAGTGCAGTAAAGAGAGCCTCTTTGTGGAAGTGAAATTTAAGCAGAAATGTGTACACCAGAGTTAGCCAGGCAAAGATCTGGGGAGATAGAGAGATCCAGACACGAGCCCTAGGTGAGGATGAGGATGGCACATCCAAAGAAGGAAGGAAGGGCAAAGTCAGTCGTAGAAGCAGAGTAAGAAGATGTAGGGGGTAGGAGGGGAGGCAAATGCGGTAAATGACAAATGAGGTTGTGAGACAGGCCAAGACCAGATCATATGAGTCCCTGTTAAGACATTTCTGATATGTATTCTGAATTTCATGAAAATCTGTCAGAGTTTAAGCTGTAGAATGCATGATCTAATCTGGCACACACATTTTAGAAAATCACCCTAGATGCAGCTGAGAGAACTGACTGGAAGAAAGCCAAGAGGAGAGGAAGTCCAAGGGCTAGTACAAAGTGTAAATTAACAAATGATGGGGGCTTTGATCTAGGCTCTCGACAGTCAAGGGAAGTAAATCCGAACTCCAATTCAGCAAATTAGATCACCTGCAACCTTCTTCTTTGTAAATTTCCAGTTTCATTTCTTTTCTTTGCTTTATAATCTGTTCACCAATCTGAACATTTGTACATTCTGTTCCTTCTCTTTAGAATGATTGTCATTTTTCTCTTCATGGTCCAACAGAAATCTCACATTAATCTTCCTGACACTTCCGGGAAGAAGAGATCTTACCACAAATCTCATATAGAATAAAACTTATCTTCCACGCTGTATTGTAAGTGTTAACTGCTGACTCAATTCCAACTGAATAGTGATTTTTTTCAACTTTACTGGTCTGAGAAAATTGACAATATGTACACTACTGAGCTAGATTTCCTAAACTCCTATCACTGTGAATATCACTTAGAAGATTATTCTTTTCCGTACAACAAATACTTAATAATCCAGGCTTATAACTAAAAAATTACTTAGTTTAAAACAGATTCAAAGTATGACTAGAAATTCACAAAGAAACAAAATGTAAAATTCACATTCTAAAGCCAAAGTACCTAAAGTGCTAAAAACCTTGCCTGTATGTAAAATGGCCTACTCTGTGTGCAGTAAAACAGTATCTTTGAGTTTGTATACAATTTTTCTGCATTACAGTACATGTTGAGTTTGACCAATTAGAAAAATGAGCTATTGAATTGTGTTCCAAGGCTCAATACACCTAGGATTTTTCAGCATTAGGACATTATTTAGTAATTCTACTCAACTTCTTTTATGATTTAATAGTTAATCTATATTACTGATACAATACAACCCATTGTAGCTTTCAATTCATATTTCCAAGTCCAACGTGAATATTGTGAGGAAAACTATTGACAACTTGACTCTCTTCTTTAACAGAGTTCACTTGAATTAAGAGCACAGGGCCATATATTAAGTAAATGATCAATAGATCAAGTAGAAAAGCCTAATCTTTCTAATGAGAGAAATCTTGAACATTACTTTCAAATAGTATTAGAAAACACATTTCCCAAGTTTTCCAAGTAACTCTTTAGGTGAATTTATAGGCCACAGCTGTAAAACTACCTATGTTTTATAACCAAGTTACAATAACATCTCAAAACAGATTTAATTCTAGAAACAAAGCTATACATAAAATAATCATCTATAAACTGAATGAAATCTCAATGTACCAGTGGTTCCTTGACTTAATAGTTATGACCTTTGTCCTCCACATGAAAAGTTTTACATTTAGGATATATTGCCTGAGAAAGTACATAATAAAAAAGTCACTATAGAACTAGAAAACTTACACATGAATTTGTAATATTTATATGGCTACTGATATTGGTATATACCTATAAATATATAACCACACATTTTTCAGTTGACAGTCAATGTTTAATATATAGGATGGGGCAAAAGGAGGTTTATAGTTCATCGTGTAGAAAATAATAAAATAATAAATAATAATACAAAAATAAACTCTGTTTTGCATACTCACAACTGTAAACCTACTTTTGCTTCGCCCTGTTTATGGGTCAGGGGAAATACAGCAATATCTCAGAAAAACCTATTCTGAAGCTTCAGGGTTTAGAGACCTAGAGCTCAGAAATCAGTGCATTAAGAGAAACTTTTAAATTGAGTTATTATACTTAACAATAGCCTTCTAAAGAATTATATATTAAATTTTAAATAGGATATATCTGCTTTTTATAGCTCATTAATATTTATTTTCCACTACAGAGTTCTTCACAAATGTGTTCCACATATCTCTGTATGTTCTCTTCCCTCTGAAGCATGTCTATAAATTACTAAATAACTAAATTTATTAATTAATCTCTATTATTCAAAGAAACAAATATTTTTTGTTTGCTTTTATAAGCATCAGGACTAAGGCTCACCTGAGATTAGACAGTTGTCAGAAACAAAATAGGTATGGATGAACTATGGACTATGATTACACATTCACCTGCCTGCCTGCCTTTACTGCCTGTTCTTTTGAGTAGTAAATGTCCTAAGCCTTTTTATGAAGACATTCTGGCTGGACAAAGAAGAGACCAATTCAATAATCTCCAAAGACTTCCCCACTAAGTATTCCCATATCCATGAATCTAAATTTATGGCCACCTTTGCCTTATTTGTTTGTATCCAATGTTTACACCATCACTGAGTATGAATATTAATTATATTCACTGAAATCACAGCCTATAATAAACACTTGGGAGATTTCAAGATTAGAACAAAATTTCCAATCTCATTAAGTCATAAAATTGTAAACTTCTTTCTCATTTTTGCTTACAAAATAGTATGTTTTCTTTTTGTGGGAATGTATGCATTTCTATTTCTTCTCCAAATTACTAGTGAAATAATACTCACTGAATTTCAGTATTAGGTTCCTAAGGTCCCAGGCATTTTATTGTTCCCTAAAGTCTGCAAACACATGATTAACATCAATTCATCCATTGTCTTCTAACTGAAAAGAATCACTCTTACCGTGTAGCCCTCGGTATACTGAAAAGGAGCCCTGGAATTTTCATCTGCTGTTGGACTCAGAGGCTTGGGGTCAGACATGGACCGCTGCATCATCTTGGCTGTCTTAGGACTCGCTGGGGGAACTTTAGCCATATCTGGATGCAGTACTTTCTGTGGACTTACATCATCAGGGAGGGGTTTTTCATAAGGTACAAAGGCTGATTCTAAGGCTTTGCCTGGTGAAAGTGGTGAGATGGGTGAATAAAGGACTTTTGGAGATTTGGGTGGGGAAGGAGCCAGCTGTACTGTGGAATCTGCCCGAAGGTGAGATGAATAACCAATCTCTAAAGGTGTTGGGCGTTTCTTGTCTTTGGGTGGAGATGTGGCACTCAGATACTGAGGACTCTGTGTGTCTGAATCTGCTTCTGTTTGACATCCTAAACTGCCCCCTTTGTAAGTCTTTTCAGGTGCTGAAATGTGTTTAATTATTTCTACCTTGGCATCCACGCGTGCACGTATCGAAGGTGTTCGTATGGTTCCGACCGGTTCAGTTTGCACAGATATCTCTGCCACTGTTTGGACTGCTATACTGGAGACTTTGGACAGGGGTTTGGTCTTCTCAGCCTCTGGAGTACTGTCAGCATATTTTGCCACACGAGCTTTTCTCCTTGATCTAGTAGGCATATCCCATTCATCCTGATCTTCATCATCAGTTTGGACACTTGTATCAACACTCTTTTTAGTTTTCCTTCTCCTACTCGCATAGCTTCGATCTGCTGCATCTTCATCATCAGTCTGTACACCACTGTCTACTATTTTTTTAAAAGAGTGGGGGTCATCTGCCATATTTTCCCCTACTTCATCGTACTGTCCACGGGCTTTAGCTCCAGAACTTTTCTTTTTGGGTTGTTTTTCATCTTTTACAACAACATTTGTTAAAGGTATTTCTGAAACTGTACTCAGGATGCCAGGTGGGGCAATGTACTGAGTAACACCATCAGACTGAACTGTGTACCACCCTTGGCTTTGTGGTATTTCAATTGCCACAACAGCTGAGGCTGTAGTGGTTGCATCTTCAGCTGCCCAAAACTGACTTCCTTCTGGGGCAGCGTATTGACCTTCCGACATTGCCTGCTCTGTTGTGGTTTGTGGAGAGGCAGTTCCAGAAGGATCATAGTTATACTGGTAGATCTGGCGAATCTTTTGCTCCTCTAGCTGCTGGTGAAGCTGTTGCTGCAGCTGCTGGATCTGCTCCAGCTGTAACTGTTGCTGAGCTAATGTCTCCTGCCTCATCATGAACTGGGCTTGACGCTCTTCTTCTTGCTGATAGAGAAGGTGCTGCTTCATAGACTGCAGTTCCTCCAGCTTTTTTTGAACCATGATCTTTTCTTGTTCTCGGAACCTTTGAATTTCCTGACGTTCCCACTCCAACTCCTCAGCAAAACGCTGTTGCTTAATTTTCTCCAGTTCCAACAGTTCACGCTCCAAGTCTAGCTGCTGTTGTTGTTTATCTTCTTCAGGGACAATTAAAATAGCACTTTCATCTCCCACCACTTCAGAAAACACTTCAGATGCTGTGGTTAATGTGGGAACTGAATCTATTGTCTCAGCAGTAAGAGTTTCCATAGTAATTGTCTGCAGGCTGGCATCGATATCAATACCAGTTACTACAATGTCTGTTTCAGATGCACCTGTCGTTAGGAAATATGATCTAGGCATTGGCTGGCTCTGGTGCAGGGTGGATAATGTAGTCACTGCGTCAGTCATGTGCACACCAGACAGATCCCTCACAGTGGTGCTGAAAATGGAGCCAGGTTGTGTGGTGATAGCAAATGTGGAGGGGATTGGAGTTGCCACTGAAGAATAGACAACGCCATTAGTTGACCTCAAAACACTTCCCACACCATATTGGGATCCTGGAGGTGGAGTCATTCTTGCTGTGGAATACTGCGGAGTACTAATCCCAACTCCTGAAATAATTTGTCGTGTTTCTGGATATGGACCTGTAGTCTTGCTTGAATAATCCATTACCTCACCTGAAATACAGGGTAGAGTTATAGTCCAGTTCCCGGAATGAATGATGGTTTTAGGGTTTGAAAAAGCTCTCAATCTTGATGAACAAAATTAATGGGACTGCATGCAAATTCAGCGGTTAACCTAATTAAATGCTGAGTAAAAGCAATGTTGAACATGCAGGCACATGCAGTGACTTTGGGCAGAACAAATTTCTAAAAAAATGGAGAAATAAAAGTGCACATGTACTTCAAAATATGTTGCCAAAATATCCAAAGAAAAAGTAACAAACGGAAAAGGGACCACATTTTCATCCTGATATGAGATGAGGAACACCATGATATTTCAAGGAAAGGTCTGATGCCACATCATACTGACCTGCAGAACTTCTCCCTGAAGTAAGATCTACTGCTGCATCAGTTTCTGCTGAATAATCAAAAGCATTCTTACTTTTATAGAAAAAGTGTCCAACTTCTGCTAAGTTAGTGTCAGACATGGAAGGCTTCATTCCCCCAATCCCTCTGTAACCATATGGCCCTGATCGACCATACTGATAGTGGTCATCCCTATAACCAAAACGATCCTCAGGAAGAGTAGTTGCAGGCTGCTGTGCTGTGCAGCTCCTTCCAAAAGGTAACTTATAGACCACATCACAGCACACAGCTCTTCTCCCTGCAGTCAGATCAACAGGTTTTTCATCATCTATTATTTTGGTCACCACACCTGAAGTAGATTCATCCATTGTTACTACAGTTCTATGAGACTTTGTTGTACTGAGATCCACTACTTCTCCATCAGTGATTCCCCGGGACACGGTGCTGTCACTCCATCCATTTGTGACACCAACAGGAGGCACAGTAACGGGCTTTGTAGTAGCCAGTGCCATTGCATGTGCTGAAGTACCTAAAGATAAATTTATCGGTGCTTCCTGCCTAACTGTAGGAAATGACTGGCCACCTGGTATCCTGTATGGGAGCTCAGCATGCTTTGATGTAGTAAGCTGAAGTGGTGGTGTTGTTGCATGTCCTATACCCACAAAGCTTTCTGTGCCTGTGGTGTAACTTGCACCCACTGTGCACGTGACAGCAGTCACTGTCTCAGTGACCAGGGATATTGGAGTCACTACTGATGAAGTTGCACTGAGATTTATAATAGAGGGTTGGACAGTACTGACTTGTCTCCCATAGGCTTCATTTGTTGCAGTCTGCCTCTTCAAATCCATTGTAGAAGCAGAAAGATCCATACATTTTTCAGTTACTTTAATTTCCACTTTTGGTACTGTGCGCAAATCGATGGCATCACTGACAAGTTGCAACTTTCCGTTTTCTTTACGCTGATGCTTTTCTAAGTTTAAGTTGTCTAAAGCAAGAGGTTCTGGAGGAATTGTTATAGACACACTGCCGAGACCAACAGTAGGGACTGTACTTCTGGCTGCTGAAACCTCAGCCTTAGAAACTTCAGTTTTAAGAAACTGTGTAACTGAACTTGGAGCTGCTTGACATGAAGACAGTGTTGTGATAGGGATAGCAGAAAATGTCTCCAAACCTCCTGAGATATACAAGCCCTGTTCTGATGAATGTGAAATTTCTGCAGCCTTCACAGGAGGAACTACAGAAAATACTGGTTCAATGGCAATCAGATCTTTGGAGGGTGATCCCAGGGGCCAACTAGTAATTGTTTGACTAGCTGCAGAATCTGTTGGAGTCCCAGGTTCAGATGGTAATGTGATAACCACATAAGTTTCCATGAGGGATTTGGAAAATCTTGGTGAGGACTTATTAGAGTGAGGGGAAAGTGGGGAGGTAGGGGAAGGCAATTTATACTCTGCTGTAGTGACTAAATTTAATGTCATATTTGAAGTTGAAGATATACCTGTTGGTTCGGGGTGTGTATCTGTTAGTTTTTGTGAGGTTACTGGAGGCTGAGGAACTGCTGGTTTAGGAGCAATGGGAGGTTTGCTTGGCTCAGGTCTATGTGTAAATACAAGTCCAGATGGAATTGAAGACGGCTTAGGAGGAACAGGTGGAGGTGCAGTGGTACATATTTTTGTTACTGGAAACCCATTACTCCTTGGAACAGCTGTGGTCTCTACAGTAGTAACATTGTCAACTAGAGGTATGCCTGTCATAGTTAGAGTCACTGGAGCTGTAACTGTTACCTTTTTTTTAGGATGAATAGGGGGTTTAGGTGAGGTTGGTGGAGGAAGTGGTGGGGGAGGAGGAGGAGGTGGAGGTGGAGGAGGAGGTGGTGGAGGTGGAGGAGGGGGAGGAGGTTGAGCTGATGTATCCAAAGAAGAACTGCGTAAGAATACACGTGTACTAGTAGGAGGAGAGGAAACAGAAGGACTGCCAGATGGAAACTGAGATGCAGGTTTTGCTTTACTAAAGACTTCTCCAGATATAAGGCATGCAGTTGAAATTTCCTCCTTCATTGGAAGGACTATTCCAGAAGGTGGTTGATCAAACACAGTTTCAGATAAGCTAATTTTTGTTAGTTCGACCTCTGACTCCTTCCTTTTATCTCTGTAAGCTTCCAAAACTTCCAGAATAATTCCATTCTCAGTTTCCTTCTTGGCTTTTTTCACTGGGTCTTTTGCAGGTATAGGTAAGTCAGTAGAAACGGTATCAGCAAGTAATCCCTTGGGTTTAATTTCTTCAGATTCTAAGACAGAAGGTGGCATATCAGCTAAGGAAATCTCAATATGATCAGCACTAGTTCTACCATCTGGTGTGGTAGTCTGATCTAAAGATATACTTATTTCTTCTGGATAGTCTATAATGCTGCCTGGAAAATATGTTGATGAAGAAATCTCAGAATCTTCAAACTTAGTTACTATGTCTACTGGCTCTGTACAAACTGTGGTTATGCTATCAAGGGTGGTAATGGGTGAGGAGCTATCTGTGGTACAAACTGAAGAAACAGATGATGTGAGGGAAGGTGTGTCAGAGGGTGGAAAAGTTGTAGCACTTTCTGAAGGCTCAGAGTATGTCAAAATGAATGATTCATGGGCAATTATCTCTTGAATTTCTCTTGTATAATCAGTTACATATTCATCTTCAATTTCCTCTGTTGAAAAATGTTGGGTTATTTTAACATCTGGAATAGAGAGTGTTGCACTGCTAGTTGAATCTGTAAGAGATGCTCCCGAAAGAATACTTGATGTCAAAGATGAATCGGGCAACCTATCAAAGTCCATAATAGACTCTGTCATGTCATCCCTCATGGGGGGCTGGGTAGCACTGGATTCAGGTGTTAACTGCATCTGTTGCCTCTTCATGAGTTCTTCATAGGCAGCATCAGCATCTAGTAATTTTTTTTCTTCACTGGTTGAAGTTACCATACTACCCAGATCCACTATCTCATGGCTTTCGGGGATAATATAAGAGCTTGAAACAATGTCTTCTTGAGGCACAACAGAATGTACGCTTTCTAACTCATAAAACTCTTTCTGGAGGTCTGTAATTTTCTGCATAGGATCATCATAAATCTGTTCTGGAAGTCTTATTTTTTGTTCTCTCCCTCTCTGCTGCATAAAACCATTTTCATCTTCTTGCCTTGTTAGCAGACTGTCATCAACTGAACTAGTGAATGTGTCCTCCACTAAAGATTCATAAATGTAATCTTCTATTAGCATCCCACCATACAAAGGCTCCTTTTCAAATATTTCATCTCGTTCATTTGCAGCTGGAAAAGCTTTATATTTGTGGGTTTTATGCATCATTTCTTCATATATCTCCTCAGCACTTTTTAATACCTTTTGGCCACCATCTTTCTGTGTAATAGAATGCTCATCTGTTGGTGAGTATAAAGACACAGCCGTGGGCAATTTATAAACTTTTTGCACTTCTATTATTTTTTCTGGGCTTATTTCAAAACCTTCTGGATCTGACTCTATGCTAGGTGAATACTCAGAACAAGAAGATCGATGAAGCTCCTCCATTTCTGCAGCCTGACGCAATTCTTCAGTTGGAGATGCATCTTCAATGGGAGAGAGATTACTGGGGGGTGTCTTTGGTCTTTCTCTCCTTCTCTGAGCCCGAAGCTCATCTTTGTCTTTCTTTGACTTTTTACTAGAACTCTTTCTTTGTTGCTGTTCTAATTCCCGCTGCTTTTCTTGCTCCTTCAATAATTCTTCTTCTTCTCTCAATTCTTCTTCCTCTGAGGAATCTTCAATAGTGGGTAAAAGAGGACCATGTGATCTGTGCCGAGCTTTGCGTTGCTGTTTGCTCTCTCCTTTTTTGTGACTTGGGCTACTGTCACTGTCCTCATCAAGTGATGACACTGATGTAGGGGATGTGCCTGGAGTGAAGCTGGAAGCATGAAGACTCGAAGATCCTTCCCCCCTTGACCTATCTTCTGGTGAGTCTGTCAGGCTTTCCATTTCTAATTCTGGCTCTTCATCAAAATACAATACTGTTTTTTTCTGTGATGACTCTGCAGAGTATTTATCTGCTATTGTGCTGTTGAGTTCAATTGTTTTAAATCGACGTAGCCCTCCTCCCCCAGCAACTACAAGTTCTTCACTCTCCTGACTTTTAGTTTCTCTGTATTTAATTTCAGGACTTTCATCAAATGTCTCATCATCTTCATCATGCCATGAATGGCGTCTCCCTGCATCATCATCAAAGCTTGTGCTACTTCTTCGAGTCAGTCGCTTGTGTTTCCCTGATGTTACTTTTCCTTTCCCCTTTGTTTCTTCCTTCTTCTGGCTCTCAATAGCACTACTGATCTCTTTGAGCTGGTCCCTAATGAACTCATCATCTTCAGAACCTGAAGCATCTTCATCAGCACTCATTTCTATGATTTGTTTGCGAATAAAGTCCTCCTCTTCACCTGATCCTTGACTATCTTCCTGTTTGTACTCATCACTGCTTGATGAACCGATACTAGTTCTCCGTTTTCTTTGTGGAACAGGTGAGTTTTCACTTTCACTACTGTCTTCAACTGAATCATAAGGCTGTCGTCTTGTAGCTATGTCATCAACAAACTCAGACTTTTCTTTGTGGTCCTTTCTGGAAGGAGCATCTTTTTGGCCATCTTTCATAAACTCATCTTTTTCTTCTCGACTCTCTTTGAGCTTCTCTTCTGAAATTATAGTTTCCAGTGTTTCAGTTAAACTCTGAGTTTTCTGCTCATCTTTAGGTGGCTCAGGAGAAACCACTTGAGGCTGTGTTTTCTTTCCTGACTTGTCTTCAGCAAGTGTACTTGCCTGGGCTTCCAAAATGGACAGGACAGTACTTTCTAATTTAGCCAAATCTGAGGGGCTGGAGAGGCCGCTTTCTTGTAAAAAAGAGTCCTTCTTGAGTCCCTTGAGCAAATCCTTTTCATCACTTGGAATAAGACTTGGAATTTCACCAAGTGAACCTGATATGCCATCAGAAGAATATCCTGTGTCACTCAGACCTTGTGGGCTTTTGGGCTGTTGAGAGCTTGATGTGTCTGATTTGTCATCTTCCTTTTCCTATCAGGGAGGAAGAAATACAGGAAAACTTAACGTGATTAAACTAATAAAATGGCCTCTCCATTACTCACAAATAACTATTATGAACAGGGAAAAACATAGAAAAATGTATGCCAGTATTGTTTTAAATAAATCTTTGGGCAGAAAAGAAAAAGAAAGTAGTTAATACATATTGATTAAGGATAGTTTTCATTTAATATTAATTTAAATGTCAATTCACAACATTTTTAGTTCATTAATATTCTATCTGTTTACATTTCAATACCATTTTCCTTCAAAAAACATGATTTTCTTTATCAGTGTATTTACTTTGGGATAGAATTCAAATTATCAAAGAAAAAAATAATGATAAGTGTCCACTGATATAATTAATACTTCTGGATTATGAGGACAGGCAAAGAAAGAATCAGAGGATGGGCTTTTACCTGGCTACAAGCATTATGGGATGTTGGAAAATTAACTGAAGTGAGCATATATCATTATGGGGTCATAATGATATTTTCCCCACCTACCACCAAGGAATTTTTTTTTTCCTGAGAGAGATTCAAACAATGCACTGCTTTTTAAAAACATTTTTAAAATGCCTTTAAAAACTACACTTATTTGGTATTGAGGTTAATATTATAATGTTGTATCATTGAATAGAATGCTTAGAATTGTAAACTGTGAAAAAGTAACACAATAATTAACCAGACTCATGACTTCAGTAAAAGAGAAATAGCTATTATTTTTGTAGAGTTGTTAATCATATTTATCTTCAGCATCCCACCTCAAGACATTTAACAACTATCACTTACAAACATCTTCCTACTTCGAAAATACTTGATTTTTTACCTTCAAAAAATTTCAAAGCCAGCTCCCTTCAATTAGAACAATACCCAACTTTGTGAATGGAAACATGGGCTTTCTGGGGAGCTCAGACAGACAGTAGGCAAATCAGAGGCTTGACTGACTCTTTTCTATGATATGGTCATGATGACAATTTGATTCAGAATCAGAGAAGCCTTAAATAAAAATGTTAAACATAGAAACTTTTTATATAAGTCCAAATTTTAAAAACCTATAAGCAAAAGAAAACCCAGGTGATCCAGTTAGTTTCCATGTCTGAAGGAAAATATCAAAAACCCCTACACCCCTTTGAAAGGAAGAGGTCAGATAAAGAGCTGCACAAGGACATGTTTATTCGATGCTGGTCTATGAGGTCACTCAATTCCAAGTCTGTGTCTTGAATTAACCATTTCAATATTTTTATTGAGTGTGCAAGCATGTGCTCCTCCAACCTATCTACACATGAAATGAACAGATGTCAAGTAGGATAACAAACAACAAACATGCAAAAACGTATCTCTTCTTTCCTGCCTTCTTTCCCTCTTGCCTTCCTTCCTTTTCTCTTCCTTTTCCACCTCCTTCCCTGCATCCTGCTTCTTTTACCTACAGAGTTTGCAAATATAGAAGTGGTTGGCTTGCTATTCATTTTACAATCATTCGCATCTCCACATATGTCTTTATTATGGATGGTCAGAGATGTATGTAACTTGACACAGCATAGAGTAAAATGCTTTAGTTGAATTTACAACATGACTCAATTTTAAAAAGGCAGTCTGATATATTTTTCACAACATAGTCCTAAAAGCAATATCTACCCTTTGGTTTACCAACAATTAATTTCCCTGGACCATTTCAAATACCTTTGCAGGAAAAGGTTACTTATTTACAGTTATAAGACTGTAGTAGTAGGGCTAATGAGCACCCAAAAACTCTGCTTCCTTTCTCTTAAGAGCTTCACATTGCAGAGGTAAGCACAGGCAAAGCACTCTTTTAATAAAATCTTTCTGGATGGTCACAGTGGAGGGGAATTTCCATTTCCTCACATCCACACAATGCCAGAGCACACTTTTGACTCTAGTATGCTTTCTATGTCTTTCCTTGTCTTCTTTCCCAAGTTTCACTAAATCACAGTAAACACCGTAAGCACAGGGGTGGAGTATCTAAGCTTCTTGTGAATAAAAGGTCAAGAAAATGATCTTTCATAATCAAAGTTTGGTGGATTCATTTGTACTCTTTATTTTGTGTCTGCACATATTACAAAACATAACAATGTAACAAAACTATACATATATAGAAGAAATGTTATTGCTGTTATATATAACAATTCATTGAGAATAATAAAAGATAAATTATAATTTTATTCAATAGATTCTGAATGTTCTAATGACATTTTACAAAAAATAAGTTAAGGACCAGACATATATAATATGACAAAGGAAATTAAGATGCATAAGACAGAAGACTAACACACATAAATAACAAAATATCTACCCTACAATCCCTTTTATGAGGCTCCTGTGTTCATGCTTTCCTTCTTTCTCCAGTAATATGTTTTACCTCCTTTTCTCTCCTGCCTCTGTCTTCTTGGTCTGTTTCCCCCATATTCCTCACAGGATTCAATCATAATTTACCTATGATGATGTTGTGATGATTCCCTGGCCCCTCCTCCCTAGCCCACTAAGGACTCTTCTTTTCCTTATTATAAAGTGGCAAGATCTGGGAAGATTTTGTTCTGCAGGTTTATGGGTCTAAGATAAATGTTAGGATTGGCTAATAAGAAAATCAAGTGAGGTGACCAAAGGCCATTTGGCTGAACTGTTCAGAAGGAACATTTGGTAATGTACTTATTGTACCATAATATAATGAAAAAAATCATAATGTCAATTTTTATCATTCTAAAGTAGCAAAAGTATAAAGTCCCCTGACAAACGTCAGTGACCTGCTTCTTCATTACTGTATTAACTTGTTAATTATCAGATCATTTGCCTCTTTAAGGTACCACACATTCATCTTTTCGCTGCTGCTAAAATTTAAACACAAAGTTTTTCTTTATATACAGAGATCAGTACACTGAGGTACTCATCTGTCCATCCATTTGTCCTTCCTGTGGCTATCCACTCTCCTTCATGAGATACCTGGTGCAAGTACTAGTGCAGTTCGTACTGATGTAGGTTAAGCAGCCTATAGAGATTTAATATTGCGAAACCTTCCTTTGTAAATAACATGTCTTAAAAAGGGAATGATCTGATCAAACATGAAAGAGTACATGGAACTAAGACTGTAAAACACAGCTTGTAAGTTGGGTCTGATTTTCTCTAATTATTCAAACTTCAAACAGATGTCTGAAGTATTGTAACTCTAGAAAAATACGATCAAAGGATTTATGTGAGGAAAGAATAATTGGGCTTATTTTCTCCCAAAGGTCTCTAGAACTAAAAGACTGAGAGTTTTCTCTCAGTTGTTTCAAAAAATATGTAGCTGTATACTCATTTTTGAGAATAATATCAAGCAATTTACTCCTATTAATATTTAATGAAGGAAATAGATGCAAATGGTTCTAAGTGACATACATATACAATACACATACATATGTGTATAAATATTACTGAATTTTCTTATTTTGTATTATTTTCTTCATTTAAGTAGTCAGGTGTTAAAATTAATCATCCATTTTATTTTTTACAAAATATATCTAGAATAATCCCTGAAATTATCACATAAGAATAAAATTCCAGTATCTATCCTCTGCATGAGAATTTTGTCTGTCATCTTAGGTAGAAGCAGTGAGTGGGAACAGTCATAATTTAAGCATATGTTTTTTTAAAAAGAAAGTAATGTTATTTTTGCCAGCTCCCCCAAGGAACACATTTTCCTATGTTTTTTAAGTATATTTTCCATTACATCTATTATACTGACTTTTGTTTATTATTATGTATCATGCATTTCCCATGCATAGAATTATAGCTACTTGAGCCTACCTAGTTTGTGTATATGAAACAATAACAGAATTCCCAGAGGCTAAAATTCATATTCTTTTACTTGCCAATATAAAGCAAAGAGTAGAGAATTCTTTTTCCTTCCAATATTCTACTGCAGAAAGACAGTGAATTGAGACCCATTTGAAACTCACTGCGTGGTGTCTCATCTTGAGACATCTGCTGTAGTGACGAATGCACCAAGACACCTCTGCATTGCCAAACTTAGTTCTACTGTTTTTCCCAATGAAACTTTTAGACTTCCATGTTGAAGGTAAATGGAAATTATTTGGATATTATTGGGGTTAAGAACTGGATTCCTGATTAATATAATATTATACAAAGAAGGGATGCAATATTAAGTTTTTTGTTAATTTTCCTGGTCATTTATTTTAATGGGCCAAAGTAAAACAACAAATGAAGAATATTTCATCATTTATAGAATGTTTGGGTCAAAATAGCTTGCTAGTCAGAGTGTTCCAAACACTCTAAACATGAGTAAGTCCATAAAATTCACTGAGTCTGGAGAGAAAACTCAGTCACACCTACATGGGAATCTTTTTCACTACAGAAAATATTATTTTTCATCCTTTCTGATTATGATGTCATTATATACAGTGGCTATACATAACTTGAATGTTAACCCCTGAATCATTTTAATTAGAGACAAAAGTTTATGCTAAAGGATGTTCAAATTTTGATTTCTATTCAGAAAGCTATAGTGTTTCTATGTAATGTATCAAATATAGACAAGCAGTATTCTGTTGAGTATATAAGTAAAAAGAGAGAATTCAGTAGTAGCATGTAATTTTAAAGTATTAAGCTAAAAAAGTAAAGAAGAATATACCTATCACATTATTTACTATATTTCAGAATAAACTTTAATTCCATTTGACAAACACATTTGAAAGACAGCAATGAATGGAAAGAAAATGATGTGGCAACAAAGAAATGCAAATAATATACTATATTAATATGACACAAGTGACAAATAAATGAGTAAGTAAAATAACAAATATATAAACAATGTAAAAGTTACACAAAGTGTTTGGGATTACAGTGGGAGTTGCCAAGTGACATGAATAATAATTATGAAAAGGCAGTATGTTAAAAGTGTCACAGGAAAAAAGCATTATGTATAGTGTTTAAAAAGCTCAGCCTTCATAATTACAACTGAACTATAATCTTATCTTTGCTGTTTCCCATATATGTGAGCTTGAGCACAGAAATTTGGTTTCTCCCTTTTTAAAACAGATTTGATAATATTTACCTTATCATTAGTTACATGCATTAAATGATAGAAAAAGTACTTGACATAGTGCTTCTAATACAGTAAAAGGTAAATTAAGAGTGTTATTTTGATTTCCAAGGGAAACTAATTTAAAACTTATCAGAATAGGGAGTTCAGCAGCAAAAATGACTGCCACTAAAGATGTCAGTGACCCAGAGGTCCAGGTAGGATTTTTCTCATGGGTTTAATGTAAGAATGCTTCATCAGTGCACAGAGAAGAAATGAGATCAGGTCCAAAAGAGAGATAGCACAAGCTACATTCAAGAATTACACAAAGGCCTATTTTGGCTTTCTATTTCTCACTAATGTGGAATATTAGGATGCTTGAAAGTTATATTGGAGGCATACTTTAGAAGATCAAGAAAGGCAAGCTAACCTATTAAGTCAGGAGTCTTGACTGTGGCATGCAGAAACCCAGGCAAATATACCAAATTATCTAATGGGACTGTAAGAAGAAAACATTAACATTGTTGCTGTATTTTCAATCTAAAATTATAACTTACTACCATTTAATAAAAAGACTGGCATCACTATTCATTTATTTCTCATGTCATTTGGTCGCATGGTCTGTGAGAATCCTGGTAAATAGTGGAAGTTATGCTGTAAGGAAAAGATAGAGTGAGGCAGTTGTTTCATTTGCTCACCTCTATACTGAAGCTTATTGTTCAGTTAGGCAGATTTGTGCCTCGTATTAACCAGTTTCAATTAAATCAACTTCCCTATATTAGGTCAGTGGTAGATAAAATATTCCTTAAAAAGATTTTCATGAAAAAATCATGTGTTAAAGATAATACTAATAATGTAAGAAACACAGAAACACATGAATAAGAAGCTTACACTCCATATTGTTACAAGCTCTTCATCAGCAATTTTACAAAGGTAAAAGCAACAATGACCAAGTTAAGTAAGATCTGAAACAAGTTGGCCAAAAAAGTTAGAAATTATCAGAAAAACTATTTGATATCTGTATTATATCTATTATCGCTAATAACACATTGCCTAAACACATAATGTGCTTTTGCATTATAGCAAGTGATATTATGACACTATCACAAATTTATATTATTTTCACCAAAAGAATATTCTGGTACTTTATAAATTTTCAATAAATTGAGTAACAAGGACATAATCTTCATTTGAGTTTTCTTATTTAATAGTATTTTAAAAAGTCACATGTTCTGGGGAAACTTTTTCTGTCACGGAAGAATGGCTAAAGTAATATAAAAAAATACAACAAATCAAACTGCATGTATGTGTTTGTTAGCAAATATTGTTAGAAAAAGCAAAGATACAACTGTGAAATGCTTGTGGAAAAATTACTAGAACAAAGTTAAGAAACAAAAAGTTACATAATAATAGAAGCAAAGTGTAGATATATCTAACATGCTCAGTTTATAATGTTCAACAATCTGTTTCAATAATAAAATCCTTCAAGACTTAATATTTGTGAGACATTAAGGAATAATGTACCAATGAAGGTACAAACCAATATTGAGGGATTGGTTTAATAAAGGTATACACCCACACATATATACATACACATATATATATTAATGAAAAACTACATATTAAATACTGAGGAGTAGCTTTTCTGATTGGAATTTTTTTTTTTAAGAGTAAGTTTATAGAGATAGCAATACATAGATTCATTTACTTGGATCTGTTACAAGTAAGCCATAATTGCATAGAATGACTCAAGATTTTACAGATATAGTACATGCTCAATACTGAGATTATTTCAAAAATATCTTTAATATTCTGTAATGACAGAGAATAACTATGAATATATTTTAAGTACAGAGGTTGATTGATTGTATCACAAGAAATTAACTTGAAGAGTTATAATTGTGAAGATTTAATTATTTTTAAACACAAGAAGAATCCCAAAGTTGCTCAACTTTTTGGTGATGACAATTGGTTTTCAGTAGTATACTACTTATTAAGATATTTAGGAAAAAATTAAACCCTGGTTATTAGCAATATGCTGTATTTTAGGTATTAAGGGAAAATGAACAATAGCTGTTTCTTTTAAAAAGTTATGTGAAAACACTCATTTGAAGACAGATATTTGGAAATTATATGATTACACTATATAAAATGATATATCATTTTTAAAAGTTGTCATATCTACTCATTTAATGAACTTTAGAGAGAATACTTTATTCTCTTTATAAATCTTCCACATAAAGAACTTTAGTGGGTTTTAAAGCCTTTTGTTTAAAAATATTTAAAAACATCTCATTTTCTGATGATTGGTATCAGGAGATTAACATTTATGTGTTGAATTTACACAATTAAGAAAAAATTTGTTTTCAATTTTAAACTTAGAAAATAGCAAGATTGAGCAATATGATCTTTGATCTACTTCAGTCCTTTCTGATATATGCTTGTGGGTTATCTTTTTTTGTTATGAAGGTCATTAAAACTAAATGTCAAAATACAAAAATCAGCTCAATCTAGAAGTTTCATTTCAATTAACCCCAATCAAAAAATTCTACTCAAAATTTCTAAAATATTGAAGTGCAGTCAATCTATGCTCTCTATAAAACACTATCATAAATCATATCTTAATGTGGTCAAATGTACCTACATTTAAATAAATACAATGATAAATCACATGTAAAAAATGATAATTTTTATTGATTTCATTGATTTTTATGTTTGCCAATATTTTATATTGTAAATAATATATTAGTAACTTAATACATGCACTTAATCTAGAAATAACAAATATTGAAGTTTTAAAATAAAAGAAAAAGTATGATAAAAGAAAATGGAATAAAATGATAAAAATGCAAATTAATATAAAAAGCAGTACTTTAACAAAATATTAGGACACACTGTTTAGATTATATTTAACAAGCAAGAGATAATCACTGTAAGTATCTGAGTTAAATTGTCTTGACCCTGGAAAATAATTACCTGACAGCTATGCACTGGAGAAGGGGGAAAAAGAAGGCATGGTGACACATAATAGGATTGCTCAAATTATTGGTGAAAGGTTATGCAGGCCGTAAGTGGGACAGTGTCCTTAGGCATGGGAGCTAAGGGACAGCACTGTGATAAACTGAATGTGGAGATCAAAGAGTATGTAAGAAGAGCCCTCAGATTACCCAGACTGGAAAATCAGACACTGTGTGAATGATGGTGTCATTATAGGAAATAGAAAAGTGAGAAGCAGAAGCTGGTTCTATAAACAGTGGGCAATATTCTAACATGCTGAGTTCCAGCTTACAGTGAGGCTTTCAAGCGGGATGATTTATTGAGTATTTGAAAATGCTGGTCTGATAATTAAAAGGGCCAAGGTACACGAGTGGATTTAGGAATTGTTCATATGACTCCACTAAGAGAAAAGGAGACAGAACTCAAAGAAAAATCTCACCTTATGGAGACTGGGAAAGTAAAAGCAATAGCCATAATCAAAGAACTCATATGGGATTATCAGAAAGAGAGAGAACAATAAAGGAAGGGTCATGAAAGCCAAGGATAGTTTCACAAAGGAAAAAATGGTAAAAATCATCGATGTCTGAAAAGTAGTTAGCTATGGGTAGGTGGTGCTGCTGCTACTGCTAGTGGTAGTGATTAGATCCAGCCATTGATGTAGAGAAAACATCTGGGCATCTGCTCTCTCTGACTCTGATAAATTCATTTATATAACAAAAGAAGACCAAAATTTATTTAATGAGGTATGCATCATATACTAAAGGTAGGTTAGCAAGCATATGTTAAAAAATGCAAACCACAATGAAAAACAACTAAACAGAGTCTGGATGGATTATACATTCTAATTTAACTTTAAATACTAATAAATCATTTCATTTTCCTACAAGCCACTGTTACATCTGTGAATTAAAATTATTCAACCAGATATATTTTAAGACCTCTTGTAATCTGAAAAATCAAAGTTCTTCTAAAAATGAGTATTGCTTCTATAAATATTGGAAAAGGTGGCAGACTCTTAAAAGTTTCTACTAAAGAAGAAGAAAATACATATTACTACAGATTATGCTTGTATTATAAACAACCCTACAATATTAAACACACCAAACAAATCTTCGAACAGAATGCACTAATTAAAATCATACTGGATTCAGTAAAAATACTGAAAAAAAAATGGCGTCTTAAGCTTTTCCACATTTTTTACAATCACTGTTATATAATGTTACAGCTAAACACAACTTAAAAGGCTTTTAAATGAGAAAAAAACTTGACTCATTTAACCAAGTAGATAAGCGAATGGAAACTTAAAAACACACATTATTTCATTTTAAAGGAGGATACTGATTTTATGTTCACAGTGGAGAGAAAACAAAGGAATAACTTAAAAAGGAAATTTCATCACACTATAGAATTTGGATAAATTATTTGATAGACATAAAAGCTAGAAAAAAATTTTATATCTATGCTTTATTAAATTAGATTAAGCTCTCTAAAAAACCAAAGGTCTTCTTTAGCAAACAACTGTTACACTTTTATGAAAACACCATTAATTGTAGGATTTTACTTATATAATTAACATTAAGCACTCTGTGTACTTAGATATAAATTAGTAAATTATATACCTAAGACCGTGCAAAGTTAGGAAAACTTAACTTACTGTTTTTTCTTTCCCAGGTTCCACCTGATCAGGCTTTGCTGTGCCAACTGCCTGTGGCTGATCTTTTATTTTTTTAGTTTTCCCATCATCTTCTTCAGGCAGAGTCTGAAACATTCCAGATGCTAAGTCTTCCCTCTCCATCTGTGATGGTTTCTTTTCCTGGGTTGCCTGTGGAGCCATTCTGCCTTCAAGCGTTTCTTCAGTGATCTGTACTTGAGTTTTAAGTAAGTCACGTTTCTGTTCCTCCTCTAGAGCTAATGTTTTTGCTCCTGGGGAAAACATTTTTTCTTCAGGGGTTGGCATTTGGTCTTTAGGAGCTGGCTTTTTTATTTCAAGAGGTGGCTTTTTTTCTTCAGGAGGTGGCCTTTTTTCTTCAGGAGGTGGCCTTTTTTCTTCAGGAGGTGGCCTTTTTTCTTCAAGAGGTGGCTTTTTTTCTTTAGGAGGTGGCCTTTTTTCTTCAGGAGGTGGCCTTTTTTCTCCAAGGGGTGGCTTTTTTTCTTCAGGAGGTGGCCTTTTTTCTCCAAGGGGGGGCTTTTTTTCTTCAGGAGGTGGCCTTTTTTCTTCAGGAGGTGGCCTTTTTTCTCCAAGGGGGGGCTTTTTTTCTTCAGGAGGTGGCCCTTTTTCTTCAAGAGGTGGCTTTTTTTCTTCAAGAAGTGGCCTTTTTTCTTCAAGAGGTGGCCTTTTTTCTTCAGAAGGTGTCCTTTTTTCTCCAAGGGGTGGCTTTTTTTCTTCAGAAGGTGGCTTTTTTTCTCCAAAGGGTGGCTTTTTGTCTCCAGGAGGTGGCCTTTTTTCCTCCGTAGGTGGTGGCCTTTTTTCCTCAGAAGGTGGCCTTTTTTCCTCAGGAGGTGGTTGTTTTTCTTCAGAAAGTGGCTTTTTTTCTTCAGAGATTGCCTTTTTTTCTTGAGGGGCTAAAGCTTTGACTTTTTCTTGTTTACTCTCATCTTGTTTTTGATCTGTACTTACCTTAGGAGACATTTTTTCAGTGGAAGGTGTTTCTTTTACTTTTTCTGGAATGATTTTTTCACCTTTTGTTTTTACTTCTTGTTCCTTCTTTTTAACTTTTATTTGACCAGGTATTGCTGTTTTCTGAGGTGATTGTTCTGTAGAGACAGGCATAGGAGAGGTTTTTGGTCCTGATGGTATAGGAGGCATTTTGCCTATGTCTCCAAGCTGTCCTGATATCGCTCTCTGGGTCTGGCAATTTAAACAAAGCCATTCTTGAATCTGCAAACAAAACAGTATTGAACAGATTAATCATATTATAATGCAATTTGTTTTCGTGCATTTACCAAGGTTAAAATTTAGGAATATCTAGTTCTTTTTTGTATAAGGAGAAGGGGGATCACTGGTCTCTAACACTTTCTTCACTGTAAAAAAAAAGGAAAAAAATCTTTAACATTACAAATGGACTCAGAGAAACACCCTTTCTTTTCTCTTTTTTTTTTTTGTGTGTGTGTGAGAGAGAGAGAGAGAGAAAGAGAGAGAGAGAGAGAAATCTCCATTTGCTCCAAATATAACTAACTTTTTAAGCTTGGTATCTTCGAAATTAGTATATCTACCATACATTTATTCAAAAACTATTAAATTTTATAGTTCTTTTCATTTAATCACCAATTAATCAAAAGGTTTTTGATTTGTTTTGTTTTTAGGATTTAGCCTATAATCACCTATTTCCTGACTTGGGTCAAATATAGCTCTCTGTACTACAGTAGAATTTAACAAGGTACATTAAGAGTTTTCAGGAATCAGGCATAATTCTCTACCTGGTTTTAGATTAAAATAAAACTTCATTTTTAAAAATATTAACATTTCCCATTCAATTGAGCAAGAAGCACTTATAGGTTCAAATTGTTTGATACCTTTATCTCCAGAGTTTTCTGAACTGCTGACTAAAACTGTTCATTCTATCGCTGCTCCTCAGTGTAATTCATGGGCTACCTGTGCCAAACGAATCATACCCTTAGACATTCAAATTCCTGGGAATTACACCAAAACTATTTCAGCAGGATCCCTGTCTAGAAGAAGGAAGATATGCCTTTTTAATAAACTGTTGATTAATTCTGTTGCAAACTAAGGACTTAAAACTACTCTCTGATAACATGTACAAATAATCACATAAGAGACAGATTATGTTAGACTAATAAAATTCCCATACTGATATATGTTGTGCTTTTTCTTACATTATACTTGTCATAAAGTAAAAAAGTAAAGGCTAAAAATTCAGCTTCTAATTGTTACTATTTAATGAGTACTTATTCTGTAAAGTATGCAGTTGGAAGGTCATGCAAAACAGAAATGCATTAATATGTTGCATTGTCTTCTGTGAAGTTCAATTTCAAACTGCTTTTCACATAGATCACTTTTCAGTTGCATAACTTAAATTACTTAGAGGCAAAAATCACTTACTGTTCTAAAATATCAGACATGTTTCATTTCTTACTACAACTTCCAATTACTTTAAAGACATAAAAATGTTGCTTAATAATAACTCTTAAAATCTGTAAGATACTATAAATCTTATTTACTGATCTAAAAAGGACAAAATTCAATTATTTAACTTCGGTAAAATGCTGTCTACAAAACATTTGTATGTATGATGAATTAATTTGCTTTTTGTGTTTATGATCACTTAGTACCAATTCCCTTCTTAATTTGCTTCTTAAGTAGCTCTGAAGTAAATTGTGGATTTTTTATGTAATAACTTTATGTAAAAGTCTTAGGAAAGAAATTGTTCTGATCCTTTACAGCAAATACTAAATACTCCAGTCCTTGTGTGGAATTGTTCCTGGAGGAGATGCTTCCATATTACCTACAGAAAATCAATCTTAATCTGTGCTGTGGTTCTAAAAACCATTACTTGGTTGAGCCACATTTAGGAAATCTTCATTCAGAGCCTGACATTTTTTTTAAACAAACATGGACACAAATAGCTGAATTACTATGCAGTTTTATTAAATAGATTCAAAAACCAAATTCAGGTATGTGTTATGCACTTCCGTCCAAGGCATTCTAATGTGAATAATAAAATTTTTAGCATACCAGAAATACAGGTTTAAGTCCATTGGAAATTTTTGTCAATTATAAAAATGTGATTATTTTATCTGAGTTTTGGAGACAAATTATTCTTACAAAGTTCTCATTTCCTACTACTTATAGAATATGATACCATGATGGTACACAGCTCAATGATACACAGTTAAAAGGTAAATGTGTTGAAGCAATAAACATAGTGACTATTTCAATATAGTATATTCATTATTTTCATACATTTGAAGTTAAAATAGAAGGATAAAAGGAATAATCTATTTAATCTATTATGTCAAATAAAACATTTCATCCCCATTATTTAAAATAATGCTTGGTAAGCATTCAAGCAATGATAACCCACACACTACTAAGGTCTCAAGGCAAAGAGAAGGCAAGCTCAAATTCATGTTGTGCTTAAAATCTGATGTATATTCAGTTAAACCTAATATACTTAATCATTTCTATTTCATAATAGTTTTAAAGTGATGTTGTTTTACTTGTTTGATTGCATGACTGACTTGCATTCTGACAAAGATTACAAGGCAAAGCCTAATTCTTATGACTTTGCACTTTGTCACCAAAATTAATTTGGAAACTGATGTTACCATTACGTCAAATAATTATGACAGCATAATTCACTTATGCACCCATTCTGTTTATCTGTATTCTATTTATATCTATGGAGTACATACATCATTTTAAAAGTATGTATGTAAGTTTTATTCCACCAAGGAACTCAAATAATGTAGAAGAAATATGATGTGGGTAAAAAGAAGCTTAATATACATTAAAAAATAAGGAAAATGAAAAGGATGTGATGGATTTAACAAGACTGTCTGATGAATTAATTTAGAACATAAGAAATTTCATAAATTGTAAGTCCCACAGGAGTATTTTTTCACCAATTAGAAATGCTGAATGGGTGGTCTCATCTATGTGTCTCTTCTTTCTGCAGTCCTAGAACCAAAATCAGAATGCCAACACATTCAAGAGAAAATGTTACGATGTCAATAAGAAATTGAAAGTGGGGAGGCTATAGTCACACCAAAAATTGTATATTTCTCTAATAATGTAAATTTAAATTTTGCTTATTAAGAGAGAGGGTAGATAAAGACAGACGCTAAAGTAAAATCAAAAGTAGAAATGAGAAAAGCACCATGAATCAACATGAGTAAAAATAAAATTTCACTTTGAACCATATAGTCACTGTCATTATCACATCATCGTTAAACACAAATACAATGACTACAATTATCTGCTTTACAAAAGTAATTTGGGAAATGCTGTATAAATACATAAGATGATGTAAAAATCCTGTGCTTCACAATTTTGCATGTTTTTAACCAAAAATAATCCCAAAGATTTGTATCAATGTAGTCAGGAATTTAATTAGAAAGTATTATAAATGTAGGTCCAAAAAATGTTATCTGCACATCTAGTTATTTAATAGCCACAAGATTAAATACTCATGTTACTAGTCCAGTTGTAATCTGAAGATAAATTAATCAAGATTCCTTAAATTATATAAGAATTCAATGCATAATGTATCACTGCCATATGACTTTTATTAGCTGAAAAGCTTTTATCAGAGATAGCATTAACCTCTTATGTAACAGTTCCAATTGTTAAATACACCACTATTTTGTATTTTGTCTTATAGTTAAATATCAAATAAGTTAGGTTCCTCTTTGAAATATTATAAAAGACAGTGATACAATAAAAAAGAATACATATTACAGATAATATAAGGTATTATATATAATTTATATATACTTAATGCATTTTTATTATATTACTTAATACATAAAATTATAACATACAAATGCTTATATAGGCTTTTTAACATAATAATCATACTAGTAATAATCATATTAGTAATCTTAGACCATTAGTAATCATACTAGTAATCTTACTAGTAATCTTAGACCATTAGTAATCATACTAGTAATCTTAGACCATTTCCATTTGTTTTTCTGTGTCTTTAATATTTTATTTTCAGTATACTCATAGTAACTTATCTCCTAATAGTATAAAACATAATAAAAATTTATATTTCATCTATATTATTAAATGTATTAAACTCAGAACACTATACTGTGACAATACATTTTTATTCAATGTTTTGCTATTAATAAAGAAGTAACTCCACTGTGATCATAATACTCCAGAACATATTCGTTTGTCAGCTAGTACATGTTAATAAAATACATTTACTTTAACATCAAATGATGACGGCTTGTTCAAAACAAAATAATGCTCCAAAATCCATTAATCTTAAGAGATGAGTGGGGAAATGAAGGCAATAAAAACCCAGAAAAAGGATGCTGCTGTGCTACTCAGCATTTTTCCATCAATAAGCAATTTGCTTTATAAAACATTTCAGCTGTAACTATAGCAACAATGCCATTAAGGAAAATCTCAGAACTTCTGGCCTGCCTCTTTATTTTCCTAAGTATCTTTTCAGAAGCAGGATAATAAGACCTGAAGCAGGTTGAAAGTTTGCCATTAGACTTAAAAGGGTA
Source organism: Tonatia bakeri (assembly GCA_004024845.1). Lineage (NCBI taxonomy): Eukaryota > Metazoa > Chordata > Mammalia > Chiroptera > Phyllostomidae > Tonatia > Tonatia bakeri. The sequence goes on from PVIA01004141.1 coordinate 99,777, forward strand.
GGGAAGCAATGGCTGCAAAACTTACACTAGCATGTGTATTTGTACCTAAAAAATTTAATAACATTGTAACATGAAATTTCACTAAAGACAAACTGAACTGATTTGGAAGTTTATATAATTTTCATCAACAGAGGTATTCAAGCAGAGACTTGGTGGCCCGGGCTCAAAAGTTTGTAAAGGGAATAATACCATTGAGTTTGCTATTTATTATCAAGCTTTTGAGTCAACAATCAAATTTTTACACAGATTTTTGTTTTTCTGTTTATTTGCTTATAATTCAGAATGTTATTTTTAAGATGAGAAATAATTATGCTGATAATCTTCTTAGAAATCATTATTCAACATATTTGACACATCCAAAAATTGGGGAGCAGTGTTACCCACAACTTGTTACTTGTATCAGTGTCACCTAGAGTCTTGGTGTTAGGGTGTTCTCTTTATTGCAGGCCCATACACTCTTACAATTCAATTTGCACCCTGAAAATCATATTGTTTGCTTATGCAATATCTAAAGGGTTTCCTTTTGTTGTCTGTGAAAAGAAAAAGGATAGAATTCACAGTTGATGCACTCTTTTTTCAGATTACACGATCAGTTGTTCAGACTACACAATCATGTACTAGAAATCTGTGATCAGTCATAAGACCACTTTGCAAGTGTATGCAATAACATATTTGTGATAGCCCTATTCTTACTCTGTGCCTCTTAAAAATGGGATGTGTATCAGTTCCTTTGCTTATCATGCTCTTTTTGACTAGAATATAGAGCTTCCTTAGTATTTTTGTACCTTATACAATCACTGAAACAAAACTAACTCATATCCAAAATACATAATTGAATAATTGGGATTCGTCTTCATTTAATTCATATGTAGTTAAAAGAATTATATCAGAATGTATTAGGGCACAGTGGTTCATATGAAAACTATGATAAAAAGGCATTTTAAATATTAATTTTCAAGGAAATACTAAAGGTGAAGGGTAGGAATTGTAACAGTGAGGATGTAACCCACCCCACCATTCTTTTGACATTGTGTCTGTAAGTGCTGACTCTGACTAACATGTAGCTATAGATGAACAACATGTTTGTTTAAGAATCCTAGGAACTAACTTCGAAAGATACAGACTCCGACCTCCAGGCATCCCAGCTCTGGAAGATATGCTGACCTTCATCCGTAAAACCAGAATGACAAAAACCAGGATGACACACACCTGGGCATCAATTGACCAGTACTGAGGTTCTTATCATAATGGACTGTGCTGGTCTGAATGCAGAGAACCTTTCATGCCCCTCCCTTTGATCTCTTTCTTCTGCTTCCCCGCTCCCTCCTTATAAAAACCTCTGCCTGCACTGAGATGTTAAGATGGACTTTGAGACAGGGTCCCCCATCTTCTCAGGTGACTGGTACTTGAATAAACCTCTTTCCTTTCATGATCACCTATCTCCAGAGTACTGGCTTTTGAAGCAGTAGGCAACTGGACCTGTGTTTGGTTGTAGAATCAATAACAAAATCTGATAAAATATTGGATAGTGTTAGCAACTTATACTGGGGTTATCACTCCTAGGTCTGAGTTTATCAGCAGTTTTGTCCCTACTCATCTGTTATGTGTACGAATATTTCTGTAAGACCCTCACACCCTTACCTACCCATGTGAAGTCTCTCTTTCATTCAGCTGAATCTTTAAACGTAAATTTCTATATAATGTAAACTATGTTAACAGAATTTTCCATAATAAAAACATGCTAACTGAAATCATGTATATTACACCAAGGTTTAAAGCTATATTTGGATTAGAATGGCATCCTGCTAGTTCACATTCTTTTTCCGTCTATTCTTCTTTGACTAAATCAGTATAATTTTTCTAGCCACTTTCTTATCCCAGTTCATATGTATTTTCCTAAACAAAAAGAATAATCTTAGAATGCTTGATGTTTTAAATATATTACATAAATAATTTTTAAATACACACATGATTTAATTCAAACACCTCTAAATTATTGTGTTAACACAACCTTATCAGAGTTTGAAGAAAATCAGAGGCTTTGTTTCTTTTTAGAAATATGTATATACAAATAAATATACATTTATATTTATGCAAAAATATATATTGATTTGCATGGATAAGAACTAAACAGGGTTATTTCCATAATATATTTCTTCCTTTTTTATTTCTCTCTCTCTCTCTCTCCCACCCTCTCTAAATAGCAGGTAGCAGAAAAGAGTCAGGTCCTACAGTGACTAAGTAATCTACTTAATTTGGGCTCAATCAGAAAGAAGCAATAGGGTAACTGAAAACCTACCAGTAAGTATAAAGGATAACTTCTAGTCCAAGGAGAAAGCTATTTTGCACTAGTAACCAATGGTGCACTAAACTTATGGCTCATCACACATACTTAATGTGTTGACTTTAGCTAACTTGGCTCTAGCAAAATCACAAGGTTCACAGGGAAGGTTTATTTGTGGATTCACAGTATTTCTATTTGTGATTAATTCAAGTATACTACATTTTAGACTGATATTTATATGTTATAAATCTAGCATAAAAATAGCCAACAGTTTAAAATATATAATTTACATTATATAAATATAAAATTCTATGTTTATATAATCAGTTCTCATCACTTTTCTCTTATATAGTTATTTTATTATACTCCTGTTACAAGAGGTATGTATTGATTTTGCATGTGTCAATAATTACATGAAAGCTGAAAAAAATCTTTTAAGTCTAATGTAGCCACTAGTTAGCACTACAGGTTAACGAGTGAATTTTAAAACAAGATTTATTTTGAAAATTTTAACACACTTTATCACAGAGAGATTTTGTATCTGTCAAGATTACAAAGCTATATAAATCTGAAAGATATTTAAGGCATGCTGAATAAAATGTATAGAACATTTTACTGGATAAATAAAATAAATAAATGAAATCATAACCCCGATAAGTCTAGTTATTGTCTTTCACTTTACATAGTTACAAACTTTTTTTCTGGAAATGAGAACATTTAAGATCTCTTTAGCAACTTTAAAATATGTAATATATTATTAACTACAGTCACCAAGCTGTAAGAAGTGGCATGGTAGAATCTGTCATCTTTGAAAGAATCTGATGAAAGAAATGTAACCTGAAAAAATCAACACTGATTTTGATTGTGCCCAGTACACTTGGGGGAAAAACATAACTATAACACAGAATGGCCATTTTTAAAAGATAGCTGATTTCCATTAAGTATATAACTTCCTCCCTAGGCTACTCCCATTTGAAGAGAACAAGTCGTCCCTAAAGGAATGACACTGCACTGCAGAGGTTACAAGCTCCCATAGATGCCTAAGGTGGCAACAGAAGACCGAATGAGGAAACTGGCATTGCCATGAAAAGCTGTTCTAATTTATGAGGAACTTAGTGATTCAAAAGTAGAAGAGGAACAGCTTCTGGGAGCCGGTGAATATGCTTATTTCATTTAATTCTCATAACAATCCTAGAAGAGTATTTCTATACTTGTGTTTCTTACACAGAGGAAATTAAAAAGTAATACATCCTGCTCAATAGCTAAAGCTACTAAGTGGCAGATCGCAAAGATGAGACAATAAATTTAGACCTTACAGATACGAACAGCACTAAACCAGACTTAGAGGTGGTATTTTAGAGAAATGACGTACAAAATATGAAAGCAAAGGGCGAATTCTTGGAAAACAGCTCAATTTTGACAAGAACAGAAACCAGAAAAGCATACTAAACAGGAGCATTATTGAAATTGGGAGGAAAACCAGTAGTTATTGCTAAACTCAGAGAAGAAATATGAGAATTTCAAGAAAGCGACAGGCAACACTGCCATATATTGCACTAAAGTTAAATAATGTATATCTCAAAAAGGTTGGCAGACATGTCTCTTTTTTAGAATTGAACTAAGCACTCTATATATTTCCTTCTCAATTGTTTTCTTTGTTTCTCTCATCTTTGCGATAATCATAATTTTTCTCCAGTGACCTGCTTAACAGACTATAAAGAATTTTCTACCTGTGATAAATACATACACATACCTAAGAAGTTACTTATGATATATATTACATTACTTTATCTTTATGTGATAAGTATAAGCTTTAAACACATTAAAAAGAAACTCTAGAATTAAATTCAAGTTCCATGTTACAATATTGCTTCAAACAATGATCAGTTTTAAAGTAGAAATTTATTTGTAGGTGCCATTCTTAATCAAATCATTCGACTTTTATGAACACAGTTACTATAGAATGAGGGTCAATATATTTTTTTTCCTTTCTTCTTTCCCAGTTTTTAAAATGGAAAAAACTGATTAAGGTGTAAATAAACTATGACAATGTTCTGTATGCTTTTTATGTTAATGCATACTTGAAACTACTGTAAAAACCTTTATTCCTAGAGAAGGTACTGAGATACCACACTATTTAATGCATTCTATTAATTTACCATTCCACATGTTTCACCAGACATTGTTTGGGTTCTGTTAATACAAAAATTAAACACATACTTGTTTATGAGTCCAAGGTATATCAGGAAAGAAATAAGACATAAAGTGTGACTATCCTTATAATTAGTCAGCAGAAAGTGCTCTGGTAGCACAATTAAGACACAACTCATGTAGAGGAGGGTACAATGAGAGACAGGGAAGGTTTTTCAGAGGAAGTGACAACTGAGTTGAAACAGGAAGAACCAGTGTTAGTCAGCCAGACAGAAAAGAGCATGCTAGGCTGGGCGACAAGTTTGACAGTACATTTATTATGACCACAGGGAAAATGGGTATGAAAGAAAAAATACTGAACGGGATTTCACATTTCTGCACTTTCATAAATCATCTTATACCCATATTATATGTGTCCTAGAATATATCCTTTACTTTGAGGACCAAACAAAAAAATACTTTGCCTTTCAGGTATTAAGGCTTTATTCATTTTTTATTTTTTTAAAGATTGTATTTATTTATGTTTACACAGAGGAAAAGGGAGAAAGAGAGGGAAAGAAACATCAATGTGTGGTTGCCTGCTGTGTGCCCCTTACTGGGAACCTAGACCACAACCCAGGTATGAGCCCTGACCTGGAATCAAACTGGCGACCCTTTGGTTTTCAGACTGGTACTCAATCTACTGAGTCACATCAGCCAGGGATAACACATTATTAATTTTTTTTATAAGAAAAGCAAAAACATAAATTTGATATTTAGCTTTAATGACTATAGTGTTATTAAAGTAGGCTGGCTATTTACCACTGAGATACATATTAATAAAAGTAACGCTATTTAATAGATAGCTTCCCCATAAATTAGGAATGCAACATTTTGGTGACACTTTAATACAGTATTATATTACTGATAACTCTCACACAATCCATGTATTTAAAATGGAATTTCAGGATATATCTTTTTGCATTAGAATCCACAATCTCTATACTTTCATACTGCCATTTGTCAGTGACACATAGGAAAATGCTAAATAAAAATTTTTAATAAAATAAAAAAGTTGAAATATATTATTATTATATAGAAGGCTTTTAAAACATAATATTTGTGTATCTTCATTTTCACCCTGCAAAAATCAAACCATCATATTCATACCTATTCTATTGAATGTCCTGATTTACTGTAGAAAATGGTGAAGTAAAAATTACTTGCTAATAATAGTCTATAAATTTAAGGTGTTTTAAAATTACTTTTACCAATATTTTTAACACAAGTTCTTTAACAGAGTTATCCATATTTATTCTTTATTCACATCAGGCTAAGAAAATTTCCTGACTTTTATAACAAAACATTAGCTATTAATCATAAAGTATTTTTATACTTTTGATGTTCAAGCACAGTTGTCTCCATTTTCACTCCACCACACCGGCATGCCCTATGTATCCCTGCCTTCACCCTTGAACCTATCCCCTTTGGCTTTCTCCATGGGTCTTTTATACATGTTCCTTGATGGCCCTTCCCCATTTTCCCCCGTTATCCCCCTCCCCCTTCCCCTCTATACTCTTTATACCCTTTTTATATTGCTGAGTTTTAAGACAGCCCCAAATCTACTCTTTTATTTTTTGGCTTATCATATATTTATAATGTAATTGGCACTCATAGAATCTATTAAAATTTTAAAAATTACATGATTTTTAAAACATCTCAATATAATCTATCTGGCTTTATATAGCTAGATATATTTCACAACAGCAATATTCCAGTTCATATCTAGCTTACTAAAATGCTTACTTTACATTCTATTTGATCTTATTTCATTGTTTAGGAATAAGTAATTTGAGAAAAGGAATGCTACACATGTTAACAGTTTGCTAAATAATATATTATATAAATAGCACAAGTGCTAAATAACTAACAACTATATTTTAGTGCATTTTCCCAAAATTTTAAGTATATATTTTTATATGTATATATTATACAGATTTATAAAGTTAATGAAATATTTCATTGCACTGCAGATGTGAATTAGTACTTGGGCAAAAGAACAAAAGAAAGGAAATAGTATAGCTAAAGAGTAAATCCTCGTTTCAGAAGAGTGATTTTTCCAAATGCATTTGGGTTATACATTCTTTTAATATTTGCATAAAAGTCAAGGTCATCTCACCACATTAGTTGTTAAAACTACTTAAATGTTGTTATCCTAGCCTGAACAGGAATACCTTTCAACATGAATATATTTTGGTATTGGAACAAAAATAAATTAGAATTAAAAAGTTGACACCATGAGCATAACTATATTCAGAGTCATTTATCATTCTATGGAAAGAAGACCACTGAAACTAAGGCACAAAGTTCTAAGGGTTTGGGGCCACACTAGGTGGTCAGTAGATTTACCAATGTTAAGAATTCAGGCAAACAGAAATAAGAAAAGAGTTCTTTGAGGTAATAATTACCTTTTTTTATGAAAACGGGGCCATGCAGTGATTATATTGAGAGGAAGATGCAAAATCTTCAAATGTTTCATGATTAATTACATAGGAGAAGATGCCCTAGTTCCTGAATCTGACAGTCCTATGTCTCTTGAGCCAGTAACAAGTTTTCATAACAATGCAGTTTTCAAAAGTGTACAGAATAATGCCATGAAGCAGTTAACATACCAAGAAGTATATACAGGTGTTAGACAAAAAGGAGGTTTAGGCTGTAATAAAGAACAAAGGCCAAAGGACTGCAATCTGAGAGTCACAGATTCAGGTAATTAATTTTTTCTCTGAAGAGCACAATGGAAAGCAGGGTTTTATAAGGCAAAACCTGAAAATGTGGTTTCTATTTATGTCCTCCATGCAAATAAAGCATTAAGGCTAGGTTAAACAAGAATTGATTAGGTCAATGTGCAAATAAAGAATGTTGGTTGGTGATATGGATTGCTTCCTTTTAAGGTGCAGTTTGAAAATGGTACTAGGGAGAAAGCAAAGTCCAAGGGGTGGTCTTGTGGTGAGCTTAAAAGTTCAAAAGTTCATGAGTGGGGTGTGCATAAGGCAAGCTTCTTTATGGCTTCCTGGATCCATTTTAGTTGCCTTAACATAAATGACTCTGTCTTGGTAATCTTTGTTCAGTAGCTAGAGGCCTGAAGCGATTGCTCCATGAAACTAATTTAAGCAAGTGATGGCACAGAGAACATTTTTAAATTGCTCCCCCTGGAAAGGGAGACTGGAAGTTGTTACATGGCAATATGATAATAGTGCAGTGCAGTTAATTAGTACTTTGTTTTGACAGTGAACTGTGTTTTCTCTGAATAAGGCTAAAATATACTACAGATAGCTTAAAATCACTGTATACTGTGTAATCCTGCAGTGTTTAGAATTTGCACATATCTTTTATCCCAGTGTGTATCTTTGAAAAAATCACTTTAAAAACTCCCAATAAAAATTTTATCTAAAAGTATTAAATTATACTAGCACTGATGTATTTATGACAAAGAATTTACAGGGTTGTTGATAACCAGTAAAAAGAATGGTGGTCCCAAATAATGTGAATAAATTGCTGGTCAATTTATAAAAATAAAAATAACTTCTATACTTACACCATCAAATCAGGTTTTAAAAGTACATCAATTATCACAAATATAAAATTTCCCAAATAACAAATATGTACCCTTTATTATTTTTCATCAAAGATGTTGATCAAAGGATAAGAATAAAAATGACCACTAAGTTTTAATAATGTACATTATAAAATTTTTTGAATTAAGGTGATACAACTATTATACCAATTCATGATATTAAATTTTAAATTGATGCTGTTAACTTTTATGTTTCATGACACAATTTAAAATTATAACATAAGTTTGAAGATGAAAAGTATATTATAATGTATTATATATAAAGTTAATGTATAAAGGAGCATTCCAATGGTATGGTAACAATGCATATATGTGACAGAAAGATAAATACACAGATAGATAGATAGATAGATAGATAGATAGATAGATGTAATGATACACAGTTACCTGAAGAAAAATACCAATCTAATACACATTTTATTCCCAATAGTTGGCAAGAGTTCTTAGGACATTATTGTTCATAATTATTTCCTATGAATAGCAATTTGTTCGTACGTGTTTATTAAATAATTAAAAGAAACAAATAATTACTACTTTTTGCAGAACTTGGGAAAATATTACTTCTGGTCTACCAGCAAGTGTTAGCTGACTTTAAAATTAGTAAGCAAGAAATAAATGAATATCAATTATGAAAAACTCATGAATATCAATTTGAAATAACTCATCACACTTCATTTGGTTGTTTGCTTTATGGTTATAGATATATACAGTTTTGATGGTGATTTCATTTGCCTGTTACACCATGGTGAGTTTCTCTAATAATTTTTCCTAGTTTATGTCACATAAGTAATTATATCAGTGATTAATGATGTTTTTCAGAGTACAATCACATTTAGATTATATCTGGGGAGATAGCATATTTAATCAATAATAATACCAATCATGCAACAGCTACTATATTATACAAAATAACGTCTTTCTTAAAAACATGATACAAAGCAAACTCTTTCCTATTTGTTGTAGTTATGAATTAGAAACAATAATCTGTGATATGCAAATAACAAATTTCACTAGATTATTTACTTGTAACGAAACTCAAATTCTATTTTGAACTTCATTCACTAAATAAGTAAAAACTTAATCATAGTTGATTTGGAATTCCCTTACAATAGTAACACTGTCGACCAGATTGAGTAGGTTCATAAAGAGTCAGGGCATTGAGTGGTAATTAATTACCTGAATTATAATCAAATTATATGCCTATAAAGTAAATATTGAAAAATCTATCTTGTATTTGGTCTTGGTCCATCGATTTTAGTAAATCATGTCTTTTCCTGTTTCCATGGTTCAATAAATTTAGGAAGCCATAGAAGAGTCACAGATTTTCTGGGGCAGACAAAACTCTACCAGATGCTCAATCACCCTATACAGATACACAGTGAATCCATCAGCTCTCTGGGTCTTGCTGTCAACTCCCACAACTTCTCTGATGAAGGATTTCTTCATGCCTCTTTCAGTGCTTTCTAGAAAGTCATAATTAGGGCATCTCTCCCCATCTACTGAGCACTTCCACTATTCTTCATAAACTTCCTTCAACCTCTCTTACCCTCTGAGCATAGGAATCTTTTTCTAATCAAAAAGAAAATTCCTCACTTATAGTTTTAATGTCTTCTTATCTGAGGTGCTGCTTATGTGAGGTGCTCCTTATATGATGTGCCAGACATACCAAACATATTAATGGGTTGAGGTCTGGGAAAGCACCAGAAAAGGGATTACCAAAAAACTAATTCTTTTGACCATTTCAGAACTTTTCACCCTGACACTCAATAAAGAATAAATCATATGATGGAAATAAAGGGAAAGGATAAGAGGAACTTTCAGAAGAAGAAGATATTAGCTGGTATTTCAAAAATAACGTCACTGGTCACAAAGACTATATATCAGGTAACTATAAATATTTTTTAATAATCTGTAGTATCAGTGGATTTAAGATTAGATTGAAAGACCAAACGTATTTAAATTTTATTTATTCAAAACCAGATGTAAAAAAATAAACATTTCAGTTAAAATTATTTGCTTTTTCTTCTTTTACTGAAAATATTATATTATTATTGAATAAATTATATCTTTTTAAAGAGCTGGAAGCACAGAAGCAAATCATACAATTACAATAATTTTAAATTTGCTAATGTGCTTTGAAATATATTTTATTTTAGGATATTATTTTTCTGCCTGTAAAGAATTAAGAAAATGGTGTAAGCTTTCTTGACTATAAGTAATTGGTCAGAAAACAAGTGCTTTCTTTTTCCAGTTTGTGTACCTCATCGGATTGTTTTTTGCCCTAAAAGTTGTTGCCTTTATAATACAAAGAAGAAAAAACAACTACTTTACCAGATAGCAACTAGCAGTAATCCCAGCTTTTGTTTTTTTCATTTAGAAAGATCTACATGTAATTTAGAAATACAGCCCCTTGAGAGGTAAGTGATCTAAAAAGAAAACCCTAGTTCATTCAACTCAGTGTTACCAATGGATTTGTAATGGCCCTAGAGACACAATGTAAAAACACTTTACCGTGAAAACTGTGAAACAATTTTCTCAGTGAAAATTGAAAACACTTTAAGAATGGATAATTAAAAAATGGCAAAATAATTTTTGTCAAGTTCACATAGCGGAATATTATATTGCTATTTTCAATGATATAAGCAAAGATATTAATAAATAGCTTTGGGTATGCTAATGCTGTAAGTTTAAGCGGAATTATTAGGACAAACTGTATACATACAAATGAACATATAATTCACTCTGTTGAAATGACTGACAGAGTATTGTGTAATGTCAAATTCATTAAAATAGAAAAACAGATTGGAGTTAAAAATAGATTAGAGTAAAATAAAACAAATTACAAGTTTATATTTTTTCTTTTTATCTTTATTTTCTAAGTTTCCCCTTATCTTTATTTACTACCTTTAAAATATCAACTGATGTTTATGCTTTTTCTTTAGCATTCTGTCAAAATTGTTAATAACTTCTGAGATACAAGGAACAGTAAAATAAGAGACCAAGATAACCTAAATATTATAGAAATTATACAATAACAAAGGAAAAAACTATATAAATTTTGGTTATGATATTTACTCACTTTGTTTAGAGTTATATTAAGTAATTAGTAATGTGCTATATTCATGTTTCTTAAACCTGTTTACAATGTTAGCAGCCATTATCATAACACATTAATGATTTAAACATCATTATATTTCTTCTCATTTTATTCCCACTTTTAGTATCTAAAAAGAACAGTTGTGTCTGCAAGCGGAGAAGAACTAAGACCACAGGGAGGAACAAGCATGTTAATATGTTCTCTTTTCTACTTCATTTTTAAACATGCAAAACTTATATACTGACAGTTAGAATTGATAGATTTAAATTTACAAATGCAAATCACAGTTCTACAACCTTCTTTCAAACGGATTTTTTTCCTATGAAATCCTAGCATGTTCTAGCACAACAGCAGTATTTAAAATTATACTTTATTAGACTATTACCTGCTGCTAACGTATTACCAATTTAATTAGAGATCTCCTCAATAAGCACAATTATTTGAATACTTGTATCTGGAATGTAATAAAAGATTCTATAATATAAAGTAAATATTTCAAACATATACTTTAGTGATTTTTTTTACAAACAAAATATTATCCTATGATGTCTGACGTATTATTTACAGCTGTTATTTTAAACACTGCACATGTATTTCCTCATTTAACCCCACAGAGTCTCGTGTGATAGGTACTATTATCTCTGCTTTGGAGATGAAACCGAGAGAGTTCATTATTTTTTGAAAGTGGAGTGATTACTATATAGAAAAATGGAGACTTTATTTTACGCCTTATTTATTACAGAGTATTAGCCACTTTGCCCTAATTCTCTCCATAAAACCCAGTTAGTTAAGTTGTTGAATCCTCAGATTTCCATCTATTGAACTTGATTGGTAGTTTAAATAGGACCACAAATTACATATATTCAATGTGCCTACTACCTACAATGAGTCACAATTTTAAAATATATTTAATTTACATAAAATGAAATATCTTTTTCTCGGTTTCCTGTGGGCTTTTTAATTTTTTTTCATATTTACTTCTTTGGTGCCAAGAACACATTCAATAGAGTGTATAAGAATAATTATTTTACTATATAATTCTTGCTCTGCCCTTGCAGATTTTTATTTGCCTCAGTGAAACATCACAGGTTCACTTAATAGAATAAGATTCAAGTCTAGATCTAATAAAATTCCTGGATGATAAAATGTGATATTATAACAACTTGATAGAAAATGTCCCATGTTAATTTCTTTATATTATGTGACTATAGAGATGTATTTGTTTTAAATTTGAAAAGTAATATAGTCCTACATCAGCCCATCCTTATTTTACAGCTAAGAAACATATAAGAAAACTCAACTTTCAATTACATTTACTTCAAACTTTGTGTCTAAAGTATTTATATTTAGCACTTTTGAAAGGATTTGTTCAACATGTTGTGTTGTGCTCTTGCACAAAGAAAATGCATAGATTAGACCTGCTTTTTAATATTAATAACAAAGAATGAAAATCACACAAATTAAATAAGTTATCATAGATGAATAAATATTATGTAAAAGAGTTAATAGAAACATTCTCCTGTGTGTCAGTGAAGGTATCTACACTCAAATATAATGCAATCTTTAAGGAAAAAATTGGCTTGTTATTTTATAGCAAGCATAAAGTACTACTTATAAAAAGTGACTGGTATTGTTAATAGTAACAGAGTATGTTTCTATTATATTTGGTGCACATTTAAAAATCTATTTGAGAAGAAAGCTGTTACAAATCATAGATGATTGTGGCCATCAGCAAAATGATACATAAAATAATCCTGGCTAAATTGTGATGAAATTGAATGACAGGTTTAAAAACAAGGATAACCTATAATCTTTTTTTTCCTGATTCCAGTGATTCTTTCAAAGCTATTATAAAGTTATTATGTTTTATCTACTTCATCCTTCTTAAATGTAATCATGAATGACATCACTGATGAATTTAAGTAATATTTTAAAAAATATTATCTAATTAAAATGACTTACCCTGAATTATCATATATTGATAACAATGATATAAAAAGTATATGAGAAATATCAACACATTAGACTAACATTCATATGATATGATTTGTCTTTCAAATGAAACGAAATATCTTTTCTAACTTTAATAGACTTCATGCAGACATGAAAAACATTAAAAGTATATATTAAAATAGATAGACAATGGTGTTATTGCCTCTATTTTTAAAGCATATGGTTGAAATGTAGATAATTTTTTTAAGTAACTACATTGGATATTTAATGAGATATTTTTAATCAGTTAAAAGTACAAACTTTCTTCCATTATTCTTTCTTAAAAAAGATGTTTTTATTTTTTCTCTATTTGGCTTACAATATTTTCAATACTTAATAATATGTGTACCTTTGTATTCATGTTGGTTTATTGCCATGTGCTTTGATAACTTTAATCAAGTATTTACTTAAAAATTTTTATCAATCTGTGATAGACACTAGAGAAACAAAGTAGAAGACACAGCCATATCTGTTCAGCAAATGTCCTCATTCTGCTAATCAGCATTGACAAGATGATATCAATATATCAGTCCTAACCCCAGTTTGGCTAAATATTAAAACATATGGCTCTCCAACTAAGGGGCTGCATGGAATAATTTCACTCCAAGTACATGTCAGAGTATAATCCTGAATTAGCCTTAGATCAAATTTTTCTAAAGCTTGGACAAAGTAAATGGAGGTTTGCTTGGACTTAATTCCATTCATTCTTCTTGATCCTCTGTAATGGGCTGTGGGGCTGAAACAGAACTTCAGAAAGCCATCTACCTGGACACTACCATCTTGCCTGTCCTACTTCTATGCCACTGCTTTTCATGAATTGAACTCTGGCACTATACCATCAGCTTTCATTGTGGACATTCTGGGAAGCATAGTTATGTGTTGGGTCAGTGGTATCCATTTCTAATCTCATACTAGCATTAGTCTGACTAAATAGTTTTAGTCAGTTATAGGGAGAAACTGTGAGAGATGAAGGAAACAAAGTATTACGTTCTGCTCAAATAGAGAGAAAAATAGTGCCAAATGTAGCTAACTTTACAATTAATTTAAAATAAAATAGTAATTAGTTGAGATGAAAAACTAGTCAAAAGACCTTCAAAGAGTCTACCACATAGTGCTGTAATAATGAAATCTACCTATCTACCCAATATCTTAAAGTGTTCACACTAAATTGATAAGCCTCAGTGCCTTATAAGAATTTCATAAAAACTGATGCCTTACTTTTTATGAATTCAGAAAGATTGTTATTTGTATTATTGCCAATTTTTAAAGTATACTCATAAAGAAATTGTTTTAGGAACAATTTTCTGAAGTAGGACAAGAATCACCTAGTAATCAATACATCTGTATCAAATGTCCTGGTGGAAAGGTAATTAAATGATTAAATAACCTTAATGATACATCTGGTAATCAAAATACATGCTCAGTACTGACTCTATAATGTCCACTCACACACTGAAGATTGCATCTGATATCCCCATACAAGGTAAAATTCTAACTGCATACCATTAAAAACATGCAATTTTTTTTGCACCATGATACTGTAATTTTAGAATTAAGTATGTTCAATATGACTGAATATCTCAATAGAAAATTGATTGTATATATGGTTAAATGTATTCATATATCTTATTCAATATCAAAATTTAACTAAAGAGATACAGTAAATGCAATATATTTCTAAAGAATTTTAAAAAGTGAAAAAAGATCCACCTTTCTACTACAAAGACATTCTTAATTATAGGATCTTTCACTGCTGAGCCTATTATATAGTTACCAAGCTGAGGCTGTAAGCTGAATTGTTTTGTTTTATAATCAGAAGCAGGTCAAGAACGTGGAATTGGCTTTGTAGTCTTTTATAAAATCCAGAATTTTGCCACCCATTAATAATTTCACTTTTGTTTTAGGAAAAATGGTGAAAATAATTAACTTAAGCAATAAAATGAGGCTTTAGAAACTGATTAAATATTATAACAGACTATATCTTGTTGTAATGAGAAAAAAACTATTAAAAGGAAAAAAGTGAATTAAGACTAGGAAAGCAGGTCAGTTAATACAATAATTCCTCCCTCATTTGGAAAGTAGAGGTTGAGGTGAGGACATCCAAATTACTGAAAAATATAAAATGTTGAAATTTTTAAGTGAGAGGAAGTTTTGTCTTATGTATGGAGTAATTTAAACAATAAACTTGGATTCAACATAATATATAATAAATATAAAAATGTCTCACCCTGGCTGGTGTAGCTAGGTGGATTGAGCACGGGCTGCGAACCAGGCATCGCAGGTTCAATTCCCAGTCAGGGCACATGCCTAGCTTGCAGGCCATGTCTCCCAGCAACCTCACATTGATGTTTCTCTCTCTCTCTCTCTCCCCCCCCCACTCCCTCCCTCCCTCCCTTCCCTCTCTAAAAATAAATAAATAAAATCTTAAAAAAAGTCACAAAGTACTAGTAAAACTTTTTTAAGTATTACTAGTCATTAAATAACTGAATGATTTACAAATAATACACCAGTGAGTAAACAGAAATAGTTTCTACCATTAGACGGCTTAAAATGTTGCAAGGCAGATAGTTGGTAAGCAGATATTGACAAAATTAATAATTAATTATAATAGTGAATAGTGCCAGCCAGAAGTTCTCTGTGTTTTGAAATGGGAGATGTGAGTCAGACTTTGAGTAAAGAGAAATCTTCCTTGTGGAAGTGATACATGAGGTAAAACTAGGTGGTGAAAAGGGTAAGGTGGTTAAACTGGGGGATTAGAGTGTGTTGAAGTTTGTAGAGTTTGTGTAGATCAGTGATAATGTGTGGGAGGTTGAGGCTCTAGGGCATGTAGGCTTAAGCTCTATGAAGGACTTTAAACTTAATATCAAAAGCAGTTAACAGGCCACCAAAGAGTGCTTACACAGGAAATGACTTCATCAGTGACCTTTCTTCAAAATACTACTCTTTGTGGGAAATGAACAGGAGAGAAACAAAGTGAATGAAAAGACCAGAATACAGTAGTCCTGATAACAAATTGTGACACCATGGATGGAACAGGAGAATACTACACTAAGTGAAATAAGCCAGTTGGTAAAAGACAAATACCATATGATCTTACTTATAAGAAGAATCTAATAAACAAAAGAAACTAATGAGCAAAACAGAACCAGAAGCATGGGAATGGAAGAGACTAACAGTGGCCAGAGTGAGTGGAGGGGGATAATGGTGGAAAGAAGGGGAAGGGCCTAGTCAAAAACATGTATGAATGACCCATGGACATGGACAACCGTGTGGGGATTGACTGTGGGTGGAGGCTGGGGGCTGGCTGGAGGATGGCAAACGCCTGGGCTTCAACACCAGTAGAAAAGCTGAAAGGGCATTGGTTGCATTCAGGGAATAGATGAAGTGACTGGAAACAGGGCAAATGCTGGTCAAAACTCCAGAAGCCCATAGCAGCATAATCTTACCTCCGAGTGTCCCCACCCTACGGATCCACAAAGGGTGAAGCGGGTTGCCCCACCCTGCTGATTTCCTGGTGTGTCTCACACAATTTACAGGTGCCTACTTGACAACAGGCCATGCTACTAAGACAGAGAGTCAAAACAGCTCTAATACACAAAAATGAAAACAAGGAGGCTGCCAAATTGAGGAGACAAAGAAATATGGCCCAAATGAAAGAAAAGAATTTCAAAGAAAGAACTAAAAGAAACAGAGATAGCCAACCTATCAAATGCGGAGTTCAAAACACTAATAATCTGGATGCTCAGAGAACTCACTGAGTATGGCAACATAGAGGAAGAAATGAAGGTTACACTAGTGAAATAAAGACATATCTACAGGGAACCAACAGTGAAGAGAAGGAAGCTGAGATTCAAATCAAAGATTTGGAACATAAGGAAGAAATAAACATTCAACCAGAACAGGAAGAAGAAAAAAGAATTTAAAAAAATCATCTGGCTTGTATGGCTCAGTGGATTGAGCACCTGACTGCAAAGCAAAGAGTCACTGGTTCGATTCCCAGTCAGGACGCATGTCTGGGTTGTGAGCCAGGTCCTCAGCAGAGGTGCACAAGAGGCAACTACACATTGATGTTTTTCTCTCTCTCGTTCTCCTTCCCTTCCCCTCTCTCTAAAAATAAAGAAATAAAACCTTTAAAAAGAAAAAGAATTTTTAAAAAAGAACTAAAAAAAAATGAGATAGTGTAAGACCCTGGGACATCTCCAAACATGCCAAAATTGTAATCATAAGAATGCCAGGAGAGGAGGGAGAGCAAAAACTGAAAACCTATTTGAAAAAACTAAGAAAAGAAAATTTCCCCAATTTGGTGAAGGACATAGACATACAAGTCCAGGAAGCACAGAGGGTCCCAAACTAGTTGGACCTAAAGAGGACCACACCACGACAAACCATAACTAAAATATCAAAAGTTAAAGATGAAGAGAGAATCTTAAAAGCAGCAAGAGAAAAGAAGTGAGTTACCTACGAAGGAGTGCCCAGAAGTCTATCAGCTGATTTCTCAAAAGAAACTTTGCAGGCAAGAAATGACTAGCAAGAAGTACTCGAAGTGATGAAAAGTAAGGACCTACAACCTAGATTACTCTATCAAGCAAAGCTATCATTTAGAATGGAAGGGCAGATAAAGTTTTTCCCAGTCAAGGTAAAGAAAGCTAAAGGAATTCATCATTACCAAGCCATCATTACATGAAATGTTAGAGGTACTTGTTTAAGAAAAAGAAGATCGGAACTGTGAACATTAAAATGCAACAAATTCACAACTATCAACAACTGACTAAAAACAAACAAACAAACAACTAGAACAGGAACAGAAATATAGGTATGGAGATCATTTGGAGGGTTATCAGCTGGGAAGGGGAAGAAGGAGAATTGGGGAAAAGGTGCAGGGATTAAAAAGCGTAATTGGTAGGTACAAAAAAGGCAGGAAAGTTATGAATAGTATAGGAAATGGAAAAGTCAGAGAACTTAAATTTCATCGACATGAACTAAGGCAGGGACTGCTAGAGTGAAGAGAGATACTGGGCAGAGGGGGACAAGGGAAAAAATGAGAAAACTGTAATAACATAATCAATTAAATATACTTAAAAATATTCTAAATATCTGTTGAAAATTTTAAAAGTATTAAACTTTCAAAAGAACTGTTAGAAAAGAACATTCCTATACATTATGCCAAGGAAGAATCTAGAATTAATTTTATTTTATTATTGATTTTTTAGAAAGAGAGAGGAAGTTGGAGAGAGAGAGACAGAGAGACATCAATTCATTGTTTCACCTAGCCATGCATTTATTGGTTGTTTCTTGTATGAGCCCTGACCAGGGATCAGACCCAAAAGCTTGGTGTATTGAATGATGCTCTAACCAACTGAGCCAGCTGGCCAGAGCCGAGAATTCATTCTAGATAAAAGGATTTAAACAGGAAAGACTAAATTTAAGAATGGAAGATAGAGTCATAGACTAAATTCATTAGGATCATAACTACACTTCAATGAACAATTATACCTAAGCCTCAATTAAAACAAGTCTTCTCTCTAGTAACACTGAAAACTAAATTGAGAAATGAGAGTCTACCAGCTTATCCATAGTGAAGGTAAACAGGACAGCAATCATCTTAGGAAATGCAATTAGAGTATACCTCAGAAGAGTGCAAGGTCAAATACTGTTGGATTCACTCCAGGTTGAATCTAAAACCATTCAGCTGGCGGCTCACCTGCTTATATCCTATCATCTTCCCACAAACACAAAGATAATTACATAACCATCATATTCTTTCTGTCAATTTTAGGAAATAAAACTGAAAAATAAATCCTTTTGTCTTCTATATGGCCATGCTCCTCATCTGAGAGGGGAGGGGAAGGGAGGAGAAAGGACAGGGAAGGGGAGGGAGGAAGGAAGGGGAGGGGAAGCGAGATGAGGGGAGGGGATGGGAGGGGAGGAGGGAAAGAAACATCACTTTGTTGTTCCATCTATTTATGCATTTATTGGTTGTTTCTTGCCTGTGCTCTGACTGCAGATTGAACTCGAAAACTTGGGATAATCAGACAACACTCTAACCAACTGACCTAGCTGGCAAGGGATGATCCAATATTTACAGACATGTCAGAAACCCAGATTTTTTTGGGTGAAACAGCTTGGGGTTCAAATATTCATAATTAATTACACCACTTTCAAAACAAAACAAAATGTTGTGGGTACCAGTGTAGTACAGCTCAAGGAAACCGCTATTGATGGTTCTGCCTACAGCCCATCAGAACAAATCCTCTAGATTAAACATCAGTCTTATCTATCTAGTCATATTTTCTTTAACTTCCTCACAAAAATGAGTTTTATACCTTACTAGATCCCACAGAAGTCAAGCTAAGATAGAGAAGGGAAATCAGCTTGCCCATGCTGCCCCATCACAGAGAGGGTAACGGGTTTCAAATTAGCTACGAGTTGAATGATTAATTATACGTTTATACAAGCACTAAAGAGAACACAGGAATATAAAAATAAGTTCCCCCCAAGAACTGGGAAATAACTCAGGCTGTCTTGCTGAGGTTTAACTATAAAATCAATATATAATGAATCAATTAATATGGTTTTTGTAAAGCTCTCAAAGTAAAATTTCCTGAAAGTAACATACATAAAAAAAAAAGGTGTCAGCATAAGGGAGTGGAGGGGAGTGGAGAGGAGTGGAGGGGAGTGGAGGGGAGTGGAGGGGAGTGGAGGGGAGTGGAGGGGAGTGGAGGGGAGTGGCTGTTTAACATTGGAAGATACAAAACAGAGGATAGTGAAGGCACCACATTAGTAGTGCTCCTCTAAGCACCAAAGGAGAGAACATCTTAGTCCACAGACTGCCTATTCTGTTCCCTGAGGCAAGACTATACCATGGATGCATCCAGCTACCTCTTCTTAAATGCATTAGACAGTCAAATTATGTAACTAACATCTCTGTCCTAATTTCCTGCTTAAAAGAGCAAACTTTGGACTGCCACAGAAGTTCAGCTTTTCTGGTAGTTTCCACCAGAGAATGAGAAAAAAATGCCAGAAAAAAGACAATACTATAGGGAACACTTTTTGAGCAGTAACTATGTGCCACACAGTCTTCTAAGTGCTTTACCTGGATTAACTCTTTAAATCATCACAACAACCTATGAGCTATGCCAGGATATTATCCTCATTTGTAGCCGAGGAAACTGAGGGACTGAGCGATAACACTAATAGATTGGGATCACACAGTAAGCTACTGAGACACATTCAGATCAGGCATTCTGACACCTAATCCTTTGATCTTTCTTAAACCCTATACTTACACTGCTTCCCACAGTAACTTATTGATGTTAACATTTATATAAAATACTTCTGTATTAATTGGCATTATATAACTTATACAGAATACTTCTGTGAGCTTGGTAGGCATAAATCAGTAACTCTAAATCCACTATTGGGTCTGGTCCCTGTGAAGATTACATTTCTGTACTTTCAATGGTAGGTATAGATTAAAAAAAATCACTTTTTGGGGTATCCAGTCATCCTCCTCCACATGGAAACTAACTTTAATACTTTTATTACTAAATCTGTTTAAAAATACCTTTTATTTCAGATTTTAGTTTCCTTTTTTACTTTCCTATACACATATAGTCTACAAAGTTCCATATATTTTTATTTCTATAAAATATACATGAAACATAACACTTTGTATCTTTTTTACACTTTGTATTGTTGAAATAAAAATATTTTTAAATAAACAGATTTAATAATGAAAGTAACAATGGCTTTTATGAATGAGATACTAGTTACTGATATAAATAGACTGAATACACAATAATTTATAACAGATTGTCATTCAAAATTTATTATTGTGACAATCAGGTTAAATGAAAAATAACATGCTACCCATAAATGAATCATTTTGAAAGAGCTAAGTGATGCATAGTCATTATCTTTCCATTTCCTTAGTATGATATATATCACAATCTTCTATCACATTATGATTTAGTTCCTTTTTTAAGTTTGTTTTTTTCCCCATAACAGTAAGGTCCTTAAAAAATGTCCTAAAATATAACTATTTTATTTTACCCTAAAGAACATGTTTTTTCCCCCCGTGGCCAAGTTTAAAAAAAAATCTTTCGTTCACGCAATTGCCCTTCACAGATTCTTTTTATTTTTAAAGTGCTACAAATAATTATGTCTACTTCCTTTTTAAATATGCAGTAACTTGGCAGTGTTCTAGCCCTAGCTCCCCATTTGTTTTCATGAAAGTGCATAGCCTGGGCAGAAAATCAAACATCGGGAGGCAGGTGATGTTCTTCCCACTACTCACCCAGCTCCTCGTGTAAAAGGACATGGCACAAGGTTGGACACCCACTATCAGAGGCCCAACAACAGATGGACCAACTAAGATGAGCACTGCTGCCAAAATCTGGAAATGTCAACATAAAATAAAACACAGAGGTTGAGGGACATGGGAAAAACAAAATATGTGTGAAAATGGCAACCTGAAATTAGAATCAATGTTGAAGAAAGTAAGATTAAAAACATGTTTTCAACTGCTGTAAGAACTCAGTTCATGTGTGGTTGTTTAAAAGGAAAGAATGAACAGGGTTCCTTATTTTTTGTGTATGTGCTCCTGAAGGTAGCAAAATGCTTATTTTTGATAGTCTGCTTTAATTATCTTAGCTTTCTTCTGTTTATTTAGGAAGCTTATGCTCATAGGCAAATAAGGAGGTCTGGGCTATTAAAGAATGTGCCTTTTGATCTTGGCTTCAAAGGAAGGTTGCTGTGTGGACAACTGGTAGATGAAAATGGAGATGAAGAATTGAGATGAGACTGGAGAAATAGGTCCATTATAGCGGGGCTTGCAAACCAGGTTCATGAACAGGAAAGTTATCCTTAAACAGTATCTGAGTAGAAATATGTAGTGCATGACCTGAAGAATATAAATATGTCTCCTTTTAGAAAAATAAATAAATAAGAAAACTATTTTGTGTGCTATATAGGGCACTCAAAGAGTAATAGAAGCTGGACATTGACTCAGCTGAAAAGTATGCTAGATTCAAGAAGGCTGACAAAAACTGCATATCAACTTTCCTCTCAGGCTGTGGGAAGCATTCAACCAGCAATCTGGGTCAGAAAGCAGAGCCCCGGGCAATTTATGTGCTTTACTGATTGGCTTAACCCATGTTAGGAATGCCTAGTCCTCATCTGAGGATGGATTAAAGAGCGTGAAGCAGGAAATTGGCTCTGTTCCCTGTGTGAATAAACTTTGGCTCTATGAGAGTCTAAAGGAGAACAAGAAAAGTGAAAGTCTTTCTGAAGAATTGGAGGAAAATAACCTCTAAAAATGATTTATTAAAGTCAGAAAACATAACTGGAAAACAATTTAGCATGTTAATACAATATTTAAAAATGCTTTTTATGAAGTAGGAGGGGGAAGATCTGGAGATAAAAATACATCTTCTATAAGATAATGGAGATGGGTAAGGCAAGGAAGAATTTAAGTAAATTAATAATGCAGTCATAGAATTAAATTCTATTTCAAGTTAGAAAAGAAAATATAAATGTTAAAAATTGAGAACTTTATCAGAATGCAGTTGAATAGAACAAATAAAGAAAAACCAAGATGGTCAATGAACAGGCATAAAATAATTATATATACTCTAGGAATGAAGCCGGAATAACTAAAACAGGAGTAATAATCACAGAGGTACATTTGCTTAAAAAGGACCAGATTATGCAGATGGGTTCACTGAGCTCCAAGAAAAATCAATGCAAGTAGATAAAACTATATTTGTTATTTTAAAATTATACTCTGCCTTCTTGAAGTTATATTATCATTCATATTACATTTACTGCCACAAAAATCAGATTACTCTTCTGTACCACAGCATACTAGAAAACATTTTTACACATTTTCAGAGAAAAGAGATATTAAAAGACAAACTATAAACAACAAAGTTTCTATATAACAGGAAAATACATTATATAGATATAATGTATAATATATAGAGACTCATAATATAATATTAACTATAAGATTTTCATGGGAAAATTTCCTTGACAACACATTTCAATTGCTAAGAAATAAATCTGAATGAACTCCAAAATGGAATAGCTGTATTATAAATGAATTGAAATTGTTCCACCTTTATAAGAATCTTTCCTAATGAAACACTCCACAGTGGATAGAATTGTTTATAGCAGTATTATTTTTTTTTTGAAAAAGCTAAACTGGAAGCAAGCTACAGGCTCCACAATAAATTGCCATGTACAAAATATTTATAATGTCACAGAAAATGTTTACCACAAGTCTATTAAGTGAAAAAACAAAATACAAAGTTGCAAATATGTAAAGAATAAAAAATATGTAAAGAATGTCAGGATAAATGTGAGGAAAAAGGAAAATATGTAGTATTAGGAGTAGTTGCATTATTAGGAGAATTAGTTATGATATAGTGTCCATGTCCAGTTTTGTTTTGTTAAATAATTTTATGTATTTTCTATGTTGTTCACCTTTTTTTTTCTACTATAACCAGAGAAAAAAGATTTAAAATATTAAATTCTGGTATTCTGTTGAAAGCATTTGTGCATTTTGGTATGTAATATATGGAATGAAATTACCTAATGTTAAAATATGCCTTGTAGGGGGTGCATTTAAATCATTCCATACCCCATTTTAAGTAGGGATCTACAAATCATCTTGCAAACATGCATGTATTAAATATTAGTTAATATTTTAAAGAAAATACTAATTTTCCTTTAATTTCAGGGAGGAGTTAAATGATAGTTTAAGTCAGTCATTTATTTTTTGCTTTGACTATTATGCAAATGTTTTTGAATCTCAAAATAGAAGCCTAAAAACAAGGAGATAACTGAGGTACACTTAGTGAAGTACTCCACAATATCAAAGAATAGATGCCAAGTTTTAAAGTATAATATGTTTAAACATTATTTGGAATTTAAATAGTATACATATTAGAGGAAAATTCCTTCTTAAAATTTGAGTTCTGTAGAAAGGACATCTCTGGAAGGTGAAATGAAGGAGGTGGAATGAAAGGACAGTGATGGCACATAGGAAGGTACATGACACTTTCCTGATGACTCGTAATTTACACCTACTGAAGAACAGAGCTCACTAAATGTTCCTGGATTCAATGTATTTATACATGAATGAATGAGTAAATGAATAAATGAATGAAAGCACCAATATAAACTTGGTGAGTTGTTAAAAATTCTTAAGGAAATTTTAGTTTTCTCAACATATGTGTGTTTTGCTTTGCTTGTAAATAGTGTAGCTATTTTAACTTAAGTAGACCAAGTGAATTTTAAATCTTTTAGTAGTGAAATAAGGCAGGAAAAAGAGCAGAAATAAAGAATTAAGTTATTTTGTTTCCATTTTAAACCTATTTAGGCAAAACTATGTAATATCTGTATTTTATAATCTGGTATGTTGGATTTAATCTATTTTAATAGGTAGTTTTCCAATAATGAATGTTTAATAAGATGACTGCAAGAGAAAAACAAAATAATATAATATTATACATGGAATGTCCTACGTTGGCATGTTTTCAGTAGTCAGATTTTTTTTTGCCAGAAGAGTTCATGCCAAGAGCGAATGTTCTAGGTTAGTCTTAGGAGACAATAGAAAATTCTCATCCATACGAAACCATGATGAACTAGGAATACACAAAGCTTTCAGGTAGGAGAACCAGTGTCTCCTTTTTTTCCTATATAAACATAATTTTTAAATACTAGACACTAAGTAGCCTTTATTATTCTTTATCTCTATAAAGTAGGATGCTGTTTTCTTACATATATCCCAAATCACTATTTCTATGTGATATATTATTGCTAGAAAATCAGATTTGAAGGCAAAAACTGAAGCATCAGTGAGAATCTAAATACTAGAAAGATGCAATGTATTAATTTATACCAGTATAAATTAAAATATAAAAGAAGCATAGGAAGAAAGCACTTGAGAATGACTCTTAGAGCATTTTGAAACAACTATCAGTTTAAAATGCTGTGTAGCTCTCAGAGGTAAAAGAGAAGGAATCTAAAAGAGGGAGGAGAATTACTGTGTCTTGGTTTCAAGTCTTGTTTTTTGTTAGATGAGTTAGAACTTTCGAATTAGATTACTGAAACCAGCTTAGATAATGTATGCTATTTAATTATTCACAAATTGAAAAACATTAGCATAGCTTTTCACACAAAAATTTTACATAAATGGAATACATCCAAAGAAGACCTATAATTACTTAGATCCAGTTTGATCCCTAAGTGCTTACTGTGACTAATTTTTTTGAAAGAACCAATAATTTTTTTTTAAATCTGCTTTTTTAAATTGTTGTATTCTGTCACAACACATCTTTCATGGGGGTGCAGAATTTATTGCCAGTGGATAACTCATGAGTGATTCGTCCTAATGTCATGATGAGCACAACAATGAAAAGAGCTGGCTAACGGAGCCTGAAACCACTGGCCCGAGAGTCCTAGATTGAAACTGATTTTCCCACGTACTGGCAATGTGATCTTGGACAAGTTATACAAAGTTTGTGGCCCTCAGTTTCTTCATCTATATAATGGAGACAAAAACTTACTTCCTAAATCTATATTGAGAATGAAATAAGTAAACACACTGAAAGAATCTAGCATACTATTATAATATACTATGAATTCAACAGATATTCCTTCCTTTTTCCACTCCTTGACTACCCCCCCTTCTTTTCCTCAACTCTCCCATATGTATTTCCTGATATAATTACCAGACTATGAAACAAAAACACATTTTGGTATATGTGGAGCAAGACCAGCATGCCTTAAAACAAGGCAAAATAATATTATGATTAAGAATAAAAGTAAGGTGTGCAAAGTTTAGGGTGTTTTATCTTAAGTGCATTGACAAATATTAATTTATTTTATTTTCTTATCAAATGTTAATGTACAAAATGTAAAATTATCATCTGTATTACAAGAAAAATAAAATATATTTATAGGGATCTCTTAAAGACTGCAAAGAATTGCAGTGTGTATGGTATAAAATTAGTTACATTGCTTATAAGCATTCTAAAAGATAAAGCTATATAAACTAAAAATTTTAAATTTGTATGTAAAATAATTATTTCTAAATCATATAGGTAAATACTTAGTTCAAAAAGCAAAGTGAACTTCTGTGAAGGTAGCTTGAAAATGATGGCAATGTTATCAAAGATCAAAAATTACCAGGATATTATTCTTCAGGACCAGCTAAGTCTGCAATGGAAGCCCACAGGACTGTTTTAAGAATCACCCATCAATATTGTTGGAAAGTCCTATCTTCTATAAATATGAAAAAGACATATAGTAGGTAACAATACATATCTGTTGAGTGAATGAAACAAATTATTCATCTTTTTCATATATTTGTTGTCCTACAATTCCATATTTTCTTTTAACATAGAAAAACCTTTTAGACTCACAGAGTAACATTAGCTGTAGGTCTTTATTTTTTTAAGACTTTATTTATTTATGCTTAGAGAAAGAAGAAGAGAGGGAGAGAAACCTCAATCAGTTGTATCTCATACACACCCGAATCGGGGATGGAACCCACAACCCAGGCATGTATGTGCTCTGACCAGGAATTAAACCGGCGAACTTTTGCTTGCAAGGACAATGCCAAGCCAACTAAGTCACACCAGTCAGAGAAGCTGTCAGTTGTTTTTAAGCCTGCACAAAATGAAGTATTTACCTTGGAAAATGTTATATAGCACATTGATCTGCCTTCTGTAAGAAATACATAAAAGTTAAGGGGCTCTAGTATGAATGGACTATCTGAAAGCCTAAATATATGAAACAAAGATACATCTTATTTGCTTTCCCAAAACTTTTATGGACAAAAGTTGAACACTAGAAAGCTCACTGTGGATCTTACTACATCCTTAGACACACGACCTCATTTTTAACTGTTTGTGTGAAACAATTATCATCTGTAAAATGCATATACAAAATCAGCCACTTTGATATGCAAAATTTACTAGCATAAAGTATCTCAATTTTAAACATAAATTATTGATGACATATAAAAAGCTGATATTAGTACATAGTAAAATGAATTTACAATTTCCAAATTCTATTCATTTATTGATTCTGTACATTATAACATAAAAATTGAAACCGAGATTCCTCATGACTTAGATTAAATTGTTTTAAATTCTACCTCCATAAAGCATCACTCTTTCTCTCTCTCTCCTCCTCCTCAGAGACCTAGCCTTTCCCCTGGATAACCAACAACACAATGTCTCAGCGGCAGAAGACAGTAACCCAGACCCAACCAAAGATCACGAGGTCTGGACCTCTGGCAAGCTAAAGGTAAAATCTGGACCTAAATTATGTTTCAGTTCCTGAGTCCTAAAGTGGAATAATCCCTAGCCACTTTCCCATAAGACCAACAGAAGGATACTGGAACAGATCTCAGAGCTGTCAAGACCTGAAGAAATGATTTATTACCTACACCTCACCTCCAACCAATCAGCTCCCAGCACAAACCCAAACCTCTAACCCTCTGTGTCTTGCAATTTTGTCCTATACAACCTGTACCCTACACACCAGCAGGGATAGGTGTTTGAGCATTAGCTTCCTGTTCTCCTGGACAGCATCATTCATAACAAAATAGTCAGCATTTCTCCACTGCAATTTTCGGTGTCTAGTATTCGGCTCTGCTAGCACTGGTGGATAAACTTTTTCTGTTCTGTAATAAAATTATAGCTGCACGAGAAAAATACAAAAAATATTCTTAAAAATAAGGTATTAGAGCATTGTACAGTATTATGATTTGGACATGACAATTCAGAAATAATTTGGAATAAATATCAACTAGAAATAGAACACATTTAAGGTTCAACAAATACAGTCTATCTGTTTCCTTCATTTATCCACTCACCCTGCCACCTGAAAGCCTATTCACAGAACCACGTATATGACACTGTAATTGGGAATTAGAGAGCCATAAAATAGGGCATATCTTTATGAAACTGGTGACTACGTAAAATGACTAAATCTTCATTGCTCAGTGCTTTAGCACAAAGATTGTGCCCCTGAGTAGCAAAACAAATGATTATATTTTCAGCAACAATGTCTTCACTTAGGGGAAAAAGTAGTTAGAATATGTTGCATATGGGTATCATGATTAAGAAAGCTTAATACTCTTTGGGGCCAAGCTTTACTAGTTCAGTCAAAAACCAAGTAAACATGTCTTGTGCCAGAGTGGTACAGATAGGGAGGTAAACTAATAACTCTCTAACTTATTAATGCCATTGATAGTAGTGACAATGGTGTCTGGAAATCTTACGGTTTCTCAATCATGAAATTTCAACAACCATTCCTGGAAACTTTATTTTCTGGAATGCACATCAAACTAAGGAGACAGAAAAGCTGCCTGTTGAGTAATTCCTGTGAGCTGACTCATCTTAACCACTCTGTCACTCAGTGATCCCCTGGCTGCAGGCCAGTCACCACTTAGGTGCTAATGACAAACTCAGATAAGAAACTGCTGGGCTCAGTTTTAAAAGCCTCCCAGTTGGTAGAGTAAACTGACATTTAAAACTCTAATACAATTTAATAAGCCTAGCCTAACAGCTGGGGTATGTACAGGGACCTGTGTATATGGCAGTGATATACAAATATCTTGTCTGAGTATAAAGAAAACTCTACAAAGCATGTACCTTTCATCTGGGACTTCAAAATGTGCTAGGATTTTATCATAATGAGAAGAAAAAAGATGTGTCAAATACAAAATGGCATGAGCAAAGATATGGTCAAGTGAGAACACCTGGAATGATCTATGAACTCTCAGCTGTCTTCTAAAAACAACTGTAAATCAGTCAGTCTTCAGACTCTTGTCTCTTTGGCCCTTTTACTTTTATGCAATTTACACTGCAAGGTAGCATAAAAGAGAGAGAACTGTGCTGCAGGGCTGGGATCAGAGGGATATAAGTGAGGAACACACTTCAGAAAAAATTTAAAGGGGCATGAACAAATTGGTAGTTTACAAAATAGTCACAGAGATGTAAGGTACAGCACAGGGAATATACTTAATAATATTGTTATGACTATGTATGGTGCCAGGTGGGTACTGGAAATATACGGGAGACTACTTTGCAGAGTACATGATTGTCTAACCACCATGCTGAACACCTGAAATTAATACAAAATAATACTGAAAAGTAAATTAAATTGAAAAACAAAAAAATAAAGGAGGATGAAAAAGCTCAGTAGCTATGTAACATTTTTAAAAAATCAAAATTAATGCAAAAAACCTCTTGAGGAATAAAACACAACAGTAAAGACAGGTGGTTGCTGTCCATCTGTATTACCACCCGATGCTGGTCTGCAATGGGAGGAGGCATTCCAATCTGCCCAAAGGCGCCCAGGTGGCAACAGCCATTCAGGTCCCTGCCAGGTCCTACAATGGCTGGATTTATGAAGACTGCCGGTGAGTGGTGTACAAACAGACCTGGCAGTACAGGGTTTTGTATAAACAGTCACTTTAAAAAATATTTAGAGATTTCATTATGGTTTCCCATTTGGCTCAAAAAATAAGTCTTTCTAGAGGTACACATGTTTCTTTTTCCTCAGGCCCCCACTTCACTGCAGGAATCTATTCCCAGCTCTGCTTCTGACTTGCTATAGAATCTTGGAGGAGTCAGTGAGCTCCTCTGACACTCACCTGCAATGTCCATACTTACTCATAAATTAGAGATAACAGTAACTGCTCTGGCAGTGGAGCTACTGTGAGGAAAATAATTAGAAAGGGCTTTATAAATTTAATTTATAGTCCACAGTATATCAATTTAATAACCTCCAATCAACTGAAATTCAGACATGTCATATGTATATTCTGAACATCGATTTCATACCACACTATTAGTAATGGGAAACTGTAATCTTCCCTTAGTAGCCTGGGCTCTGAGCATGAAAATGCATGTTTTACTACTATACTAAAAAGATCCAATGGCCCTTTACTCAGAAGTCTCTAAGCAGTTAGATCAAAGATCTTGGAAGTTTTAGAATTCAGTTTTAAAATAAAGTTTTAAAATTTAAATTGTGTTCCACATATTATCCTGTGTTAGTGTCTAATATCCTGGGTGCCATATGGGGACAATCCTCATTGATAACACACCACACTGCAAGGAGAAAGGAAATGGCAAATTAAGGTAGAGTCTGAACAGATGCAAAGACATTCTGAATAGTCTTCAAAATCAGATCTTAAATGTGTCTGCAGTGGCTTCTCTTTTCAAAGAATCACCAATTAGATAAGAAAGAAAAAGCTACACTTCAAAGCAATCCTGCCTCCCTCCCTCACTCCCTGCCTCTCTGCCCATATCACATCTCTGTCTCTTTCTCCTTCCCCCTCCCTACACACACACACACACACACACACACACACACTCCTTTGCTGATAAACTACCCTTCCATACTAATATAACCTTTCTTCCTTTCAACACATATAATGCTTTGTATTTCTCTTTAGCCACTTTTTGTCCCTTATTTTTCAATATTTTGTTTCCTCTATTCCCTAGACATATCTCTCCCCACCATATTTTCAAGTTCCTCAAAATAATTCTTTCTATAATGCCATTGCTCACCTAGACTATTATTGATTTTATCGTATCTCTTCTCCCTTTATTTGAAGTACTACTTAATTTATTCCCAAATAAAATGGCAAATTTCTTGAAGAAATGGTATCATATTTATCTTTAGTACATAGCCTTATTCAAGTTGCTCAACAAAATTTGGCTAAATAAGTTTAACTTGAATTTCTGTAAATTGATAATGAATCCAATGCAGTTAAGGAAAAAGTCAAAAAAGTACCACCAAAAGTACCATATCTTACCTTCACCTCTTATTCCATTACGTGACAGAAAATCAGAAAAGAAATACATCAAAAACTAAACTAAATTTCTTAGGTATTTTTTCTCCTAAGACCAAGTTGTTTCTACAAAATATGTTTGATGAAAAAAAAAAGACCCAATGTAACTTTCTCATAATGATGTCACATTTTTTTTCCTCACTAGAGGACATGCTTTCAGCGATTTTTCAGAGAGAGGAAGGGAGCAGAGAAAGAGAGAGACACATCAATGTGAGAGAGAAATATTGATCAGTTGACACCCATGTGCACCTGAACTGAGGAATGAACCTACCACGTAGGTGTATGCCCTCACCAGGAATAGAACCAACCGAGTCACTTAGCCACGGCATAATGCAGGATTTTTAAATAAGCAAATTACCATTAATCTCCATATTCTTCTTAGCCAAGTCTCTGACATATAATTATTTGTGTATATGCCATTCCAAAATCATTGCCCAACACAGACCACATTGGTGACTTAAATATACTGTGATTAGGCAGCATCCGCAATTTATATGATAAGAATTAAAGCCCTTTACTGAGGGCTTTTACTGAGGTCTTTTTACTGCAAATTTACTGATTTCATTCGCATTACAAAACACACTGAATGTTATATACCACAAGAGACACCACAATAAGATCCTTATTTACCTTATAACTTTGGTTACATTTTACTTTGAATAAGCCAAATGTTTTACACATCTGAGGAAATAATCCATTGGTTTCTATTGATCAGTTATAATAAAAATATTTTCAAATTAAGGGTGAATTTCTCTTCTTTTTAATGCATATGAGGGGGATCCACCAAAACACAAAATTATCTTCTAGAGGTTGAGCCCCTTTTAATACAGGCTTCCCCCTAGTTGGGTGTTCTAGGAACCCATCTGTATCAGTGTGCCAGCTGCTGTTGTTGTGAGAGGCTGTGTTCGGCTTCAGTGATTTTTTTTTTTTGAAGACTCTTTCAACATTTTTGCCCATTCCATGATGGGTGATTTACAAGCACAACTGTCCACACTGTGGAGTGTTCAGTAGTTTCTGATCAAAAATGGCACTGACACCCCCAGGCACCACCCTCCCTATTCATCTAATCTCACCCTAACTGATTTTTTTTGTTTCCCTGGATGGAAAAAGTCCTCAAAGGAAAATGTTTTGCTGATGTGGAAGAGGTGAAACAAAAAACAGCAGAAGAACTAACAGGCATCAAAATCAAAGAGTTCAAAAACTGTTTTGAGAAGTGGGAAAAATATCTGATAAGTGTATTGCATCAAGTGGAGAGTACTTTGGAGGTGACTAAAGTTTGAACATGTAAGAATAAATACACAATTCTCTACAAATAAACTCTGGGTCACCTCTGTACATATTTAAATGTTGTAATGTTAATTCAGACACTCTAGCAACAAGTCTTTTTAATTTTCACACTTTTTTTAAACTACTATCAGTCCCATAATGCTCCAGGGTTCATAAACACTAGCTAAGCACCTTTGTTTATGGTTGTGCTTTGTCCTGTAAATCAACTGCAATAACCTGGCTTTTACATTATTCCTTGTGAAACATCCATCAAGAGAAATTATTCCAGAACTGAAAGCAAGTAAAATCAATTATTGCTTGTTCTTTCAGAGTAGTGTTGGATGCATCTTTGATTAACTTTCTATTGACTAAGCTTTTTTACAGTTTTGTAGGGCTGGAGGTTATCCTGTAGAAAAGTATTATCAATTCAAATGATCCTTATCTGGGAGTAATACAAATGATTCATGTCTATAATAATATATATATAAATGTTGCAATTTATATATATAATTGCTTTTAATGCCATTGGTTTTAGTCTGATAAAAAAAGATAATTCCCAATACTACAACACGGTGTTATATAGGATATTATCGAGTTTTATATCTATTGGAAATATTCCAGCAATCTTTTTTTTAAAGATTTTATTACTTATTTTTAGAGGGAGGCGAAGGGAGAGAGAAAGAGAGAGAAACATCAATGTGTGGTTGCCCCTTGCATGCTCCCCACCCAGTACCTGGCCTGCAGCCCAGGTATGTGCCTGATTGGGAATCAAACTAGCAACCTTTTAGTTTGCAGGCCAGCACTCAATCCACTGAGCCACACCAGCTAGTGCCTATTTCAGCATTCCTGACAGATTATATAAACTCTGACTTCCAAAATCTCCTTTGAACCCAGTTTTGACATTTTATTAGTTTCCTCACTAATTAATACATTTTAAAACATCTTTGACACTTGTTTATTTTATGTTACATGAGCCATGTTTTTAATCTTTTAAAATTGTTAATACAAAAAATGAAAAATTAAATAAAAATTATAATTTAGGAATCCTAAAATATGTCACAGTTTTAATAATATAAAAATCATCCTGTTTTCCATCTATGAGTCTGTGCTCATTCTCCTTGTTAGTTCACTTTGTTCATTAGATTCCACATGAGTGAAATCATATGGTATTTGTCTTTCTCTCAGGTTACAGGATGGAGAAATTGTGCAAAAAGGCAAAAGGTTTCACGGACATGGACAACCGTGTGATGACTGCTGAGAGGTGGCGGGTACAAAGGAACTAAAAGGAATGTAAAAATATACAATAAAGATTAATTTTTTTTAATTATAATGTAAATTAACAATTATTCTACCCTTACTACCTGACAGCATATTCTGAGTGTTATCTCTAAATCATTTAACTTTCACAATAGTCCCATAGGGCTATAATCATTATTATCATACTGATTTAGAGGTGAGAAAATTGAGGCATAATGAATCTATCTTGTTGAAGTCTTTATGCCTCTATATTTGAAGCCAAACTATCTTTTTTATTTGACTCTATTGCTTTTTTTAACTACGTATTTTTCTCAATTCATGCCTTCTTACCCAGTTGGTTGCTTTTGTGTGGGGGGGGGGGGGGAGATGGTCACTGAGGTCTTGTCTTGATTCCCTTCTAAGACTCCCTGCCAAATGCTGCTATATCCCACTCCTTCCTATGCAATGCCTAATGCCTAGTCTGTAAAGTGACCCTCACATCTTAACAAAGATAGACCGGAGGTTCTCAGAATTTTACTTGGGGTCAGAAATACCTGGAAGGTTTGATAAAATACAGACTGTTGAGTCCATCCCCAAAGTGTCTGATTCAATAGGTCTGGGTGGGGAAAAAAGAAATCTGCATTTCTAGAAAGTTCCATATGATGCTGACACTTTGTTTGGAGGCCACACTTTGAAACCTACTGTCTTCATGTATACTGCTAAATCTCCTACAGGTTGACTACTAATTAATCTAGGTTAGGCAACATCTATTTCTTGATCATGATACTCTCATTGCTCACCAGTATCCCTGGATGGGTGTAACCTCTCCTCTGCCTCCTTTTGTTACCAGACAAGCACTTGTCCTCACATGTACTGTTACACCTACAGATGTAAATATTCTAATGTACTGTGTGGATGACCTCAACATAGCAACTAATTCTCCTAAAGGTTCCAATACACAGCCCTATTTGTCACACCTGCCTTAATCTGGATATAGGAGAATTAAAACATTTTTTGGAGGATAAGGGAGTGGGAAGATCTCTGAGATACTAACTCTCCATGTCATAAAGTCTGCAATCATTGCCCTTGAAGCAGCTGCTAATTACATTGCTCCTACTGCCATTACTATTGTAATTGCTTCCATCCCATCCCCTACTGCTTCCTAGCTCCAAGGCTGCTTCTTCATGGCCAAGTAACTTTATGGGCATTGTGTCCTCTTTCAAAGTTACTCCTGGTCTGCTGTTGATGATTTATGAGGTCAATACAATATTGGTTAAACAGTAACAAGAAACACAGAGTAAACACATCTGACATTCAACTCTCTGATGATATTTCCACTGATCATATAATTAAACAGAAAAATATTCATTTTGAAAAAGTAAAATAATATTATTTATTATTGTACTTATTGACAAAAAACACTTTTTTAACAGTTAAGCAAACTTGTTTGTGATTGAGCTTAACCTTGCAGGTTGCTAGGCCACACTGACCTTAATGAACCATTATTGACAGAGGCCTGATTTCTAAATGTGCTTTTAAAATGGTTTTCTTCCATATCATTTTCTTATAGGAAATTTTACAGTAGCTACCCAGCCCACTACCACATCATAAGACCAAAGTATAAGATGATGTGAGTATTAATAGATTTAGTTAGAAGCTGGTTTGAAAGGTTTGATAGATTCTTGCTGAGATATGATTTTTTTTCTGGAGCTTGTGAGCTAGAGAAACCAGATTCAGTGGACACCAGAAAGCATCCTCTACTCACTTCTGTTGAGTAGGAAGAAGAACAAGCAATGGACTGTGGTCAGAAATAGATCAAAGGGAAGTAAGTAGCTATATTTTAAATGATATCTCTAACTTATAACTTTTATAAATGGATGTCAATTCTGACTTTTTTATAGTAAAGAAAGTAAAGGCATATCCTGGGGCTCCAGCTTCCTCTGACTTCTATCATGATACCCGTTAAAAATATCATCCAGAAAATGCCAAGAGTGGCAGCTATTGAAATAATGTCTGTTTGCTTCCATTTAGAAATTACCTAACTTATAATTCACCTAGCATAAGTCTTTTTTAATCTACAAATTGTCTTATGGTAGTAACTCTTTTTATTGGGGTTACTGAGGGATAAGGTACATATTATTCTATTTTATTTTTGAAAATGCATATTAATTGCTGCCAAACAATGTTGGTTTTCTCTACAATTTCCTGAACTATGGTTTAAATTTTGAGAAAACTACCTGCATTAGTTGAAGTGTAAGGTATGAAGAGGGGGCTTTTGTAAATAATAGTTTTATTGAGATATAATTCATATGCTATAAATTCATCCACTATTTTTATCCTTACTGAGAACATTTTTTCTTTGTTTTTAGAAGGAGAGGAAGGGAGAGAAAGAGTAAGGCACAGATGTGAGAAAGAAACAATGTCTAGCTGCCTTCTTGTACCCTCCCCGAAAAGAAATGAAACCTGCAACCTGGGTATGTGCCCTGACTGGGAATCAAACTGGCAACCTTTCAGTTTACAGGTTGATGCTCCAATAAACTGAGCCACACCAGCCAGGGAAAATTTATCCACTTAAAATATACAATTTAACGGTTTTGAGAATATTCACAGATATGTGCAATAAGACAACTATCAATTCTAGAACATTTCAAGAAGAAACTCCATACACTTTGGTTATCACAATGCTATTTTGTTCCTGCCCCATTCTATCCCCATCCCTAAACAGTAAGTAATCTACCTCTCTCTCTACAGATTTGACTATGCTGAATTTCACATAAATAAAATGGTATGCTGTCTTTTGATACTAGTTTCATTCACTTAGAATAATGTTTTCAATGTTCACCCAATTTTTAGCATGTATAAGTACTTCATTCATTTTTATGGCTGAATGATATTCTCTTGTATGGATATATGACACTTTGTTTATCTATTAATCCACTGATGGACATATGGGTTGTTCCATCTTTTGGCTCTTATGAATAGTGCTGCTACAAACATTTGTGAACAAGGTTTTGTGCAAACATGTTTCCAATTCTCTTACGTCTATATGTAGGTGTGTAACTGTTGGGTTGTAACTTTATGTTTAGGCATTTGAGAAACTGTCAGGCTGTTTTCCAAAGTGGCTGCACCATCTTCTATCTGCACCAGCAGTATATCAGAGATGTTTCCAATTTCTCAACATTCTCACTAACATTTGTTATATTCTGACTGATTGTAGTCATTCTATATTCAAGTGATATCTCATGGAGGTTTTTATTTGCATTTCTATGGTAATTAAAGATGTCTGTATTAACCATTTGTATATTTTCTCTGGAGAGATGTCTATTTAGATCTTTTGCCCATTTCCTAAGTAGGTTATTTGTCTCATTATTAAGTTTTAAAAGTTCTTTGTATATTCTCGTACAAACCCCTTATTAGATATATGTTTTGCAATATTTCTCTCCCAGTCTGGATAATGTCTTTTCACTTTCTTGAGAGTGATTTGAATCACAGAAGTTTTAATTTTTTATGAAGTTCAATTTATTCTTTCTTTTGTTGCTTGTGCTTTGGGGGTCAAATCCATATGAATCCACAGTCAAATCTACCTTCATGAAAATTTACTTTTATGTTTTCTCCCAAGATTTTTATTGTTTAACTCTTACATTACATTTGGGTATTTGACACATTTTGAGCTAATTTTTGCATATATAATGAAGTGTCGAATTTCAGTCTTTTGTACATGAATATCCAGTTGTCACAGTACATTTGTTGAAAAGACTCTTCTTTCCCTATTATATTGTCTTGGCACATTTGTGAAATATCAGTTGACCATAGACACATGCGTGTATTTCTGGACTCTTCCTTATAATCATTCATCTATGTATCTACCTTAGGCAGTACCATACTGTCTTGATTATTGCTGTTTTATATTAAGCTTTGAAATCAGGAAGAATGAATTCTTAAATTTCATTCTTCTTTTTCAAGATTACATTGTCTATTCTGCTATACTGTCTATACTTGCAATTCTGTATTAATTTTAGGATATCTCATCTACTTCTATGAAAAAGCCAAATGGAATTCTGATAAAATTACACTGAATCAGTAGATCATTTGAGAGACCACTGCCATGTTAACAATATTAAATCTTCTAATCCAATACCATGAAATGTCCCATTTATTTAGAATCTTCTTTAATGTCTTTCAACACTGTTTTTGTAGTTTTCAGAGTATATTTTAGCACTTCTTTTGTTAAATTTATTCCTAAATATTTAATCGTTTGTAATGAATGTTTTAGAATTCTAAATAGAATTTTATGGACTTCCTTTTCAGATTATTCACTGTAATTATATAGAAATACAACTATTTTTATATATTAATCCTGAAATCTTGCTGAAATCATTTACTAGTTCTAATAATTTTAAGTAGATTCCCTAGGATTTTTTATATATAGGATCATGTTGCCTAAGAATATAGAACACATACTTTCCTGTTTCTTTGTGCATCTCATAATTCTTTATTAGAAACGGGACCTCTTAGATACTATAACAAATCTGAGTAATGGCCACCCTTCTGGGATTTGTTGTTTACATATTTAACAACTGGCTAGATTATTCTAGTGAAGTATATTCTCCCTCCCTTCCCTGTATCTTGAAGCCTCTGATCTTGCCCCTCCAGGAGCACTACCTCCGGAATGCTGACAGTCACTCTGTGGTGACTGGTTTTGGCAGGGCTCTCTGTGACTCACTCCCCCTAGATCACAGCTGTTCAACTCCACTGATTGCCAGCTATTTCTTTTGCAGCAGTACCTGGGGCATCAATTGTTTCACAGCCTAATGTAATCAATGAATAGTGCTAAAATCAGTGTTTGAAATTTGTTTTGACCTCAGGAAGGCTCCTCTCAGATGTCACTCTCCGCTATTTCCCTTCTGCAGATTCCCGAGTCTCTTTGACCTTTCTCTTGCCTTTCTTTGTGCCATGATCTGGGTTGATGACAAGATGGGCCCCAGTATTTTCAGATGTGCCCCACCCAAGTCAAAGCCTCTTGACCGAGGAGTGAGGGGCTGGTCATAAGTAGGGCACTACTACTTCTTAGCAACACTTCCATAGAACTCAGTTCAATAATAAACTGAGCAGCTGGGGGCAGGATCAGTAATGCTGAGCTCCTGCCTCTTTCTGGAAAGACAGCCCTCCCCATGAGAGCCTGGGAGAGGGAGCCCAGTGTTACTGGCTGTACCAGTACTCATGGGAATTTCCATCCTCCCACTGAGAAAGGAGAAGAAAGTAAAGTGGAAGGTCTAGTTAAATACCACAGATTCTCTCAGTTCTTAACCAAGATTTAGTAAATTTCTTAAATGTTTCTCCATTTGTTGGATGTCCTTAGGGCCATTTCCAGAGACTTTATTTTTTATTTTATTTATTTTTATATTTCTCTGACTCATTTATTTCACTTAACGTAATACTCTCCAGGTCCATCCATGCTGTTGCAAAAGGTAAGATTTCTTTCTTTTTAAAATTATTTTTAATTTTTATTGTTGTTCAAGTACAGTTTTCCTGCCACCACTTTCCCCAACCTCACCCACCCCCACCTCCCACCCTCAATTCTATCCTCCCTTTGGCTTTGTCCATGATCCTGTATACATGTTCCCTTTTGACCCTTCCCCTTTTCCCCCTGTTGTCCCTCTCCCCCTTCTCCTCTGGTTACTGCCAGTTTGTTCTTTCTTTCAATGTCTCTGGCTATATTTTGCTTGCCTGTTTGTTTTCTTGATTAGGTTCCACTTATAGGTGAGATCATAAGGTATTTGTCCCTCATCGCCTGGCTTATTTCACTCAGCATCATGCTCTCCAGTTCTATCCATACTGTTGTGAAGGGTAGGAGCTCCTTTCTTTCTGCTATGTAGTCTTCCATTGTATAAATGTACCATAGTTTTTGATCCGCTCATTTACTGATGGGCACTTAAGTTGCTTCCAGCACTTCACACCAGGAAAACAAACAATCCAATTAAAAAATGGGCAAGAAACCTGAACAAACACTTCTCCAAGGAGGACATACAGAAGGCCCAGAGACATATGAAAGGGTGCTCAGCATCATTAGCCATCAGGGAGATGGAAATTAAAATCGTAAGAGATACCACTTCACAATGGTCAGAATGGCCATCATAAACGAATCAACAAACAGAAAGTGCTGACGAGGCTATGGAGAAAAGGAAGCCCTAGTACTTTGTTGGTGGGAATGCAGACTGGTATAGTCACTGTGGAAAACAGTATGAAATTTCCTCAAAAAACTAAAAATGGAACTACCTTTTGACCTGGCAATTCCACCATTGGGAATATACACTAAGAATCCTGAATCACCAATTCCAAAGCACCTATGTACCCCAATGTTCATAGCAGCACCATTTACAATAGCCAGAGGCTTTAATTGGCTGTTTTTCTTACTTTTTACCAGTTTCACCAATTTGGAGCAGTCTCAAAACTCCACATGCTATTATGTCAAAAGTGGAATGCCAGGGGGGTTATATTTAATAAGCTTAAATTGCACATCTTTTCCCAATTGGAGAATCTTTAAAATCAAGTATCAGAATTGCAAGAATCTTTAAAATCAAGTATCAGAATTGCAAGAGTGACAGTACAGTGGAGAAAATTATAAGCATGTTGTATGTGGATCCTGAAACCATGCTGAACTCATTTATTAATTCTAACAGTTTTTAGTAGATTCCTAAAGAGAGAAATTACTTTCATCCTGGAGCAAGAGTCAAAGCTTAATACAGCCCAACACATACAGAAAGCTTATAACTGTATATGTGTTTTGAATTGTTAGATTAGGTATTAGTATTACAAATGAGTCTTTGGTAACAAATACATAAACAGATATGCAGTACACCCAAACTGAGGTAATATATGATGTATTTTAACATTTTGTATCCTATAAATAATTTTTGTTTCAAAACTTTTTTAGTCTCTATGACTCTAACAAGTTTCTTTTCCTTTAACATAGATAACTAGTTCTATGATTTTCTCTGTATACTATTAACTTACAGGAGGAACAGCCAGAAATACATACCTCTTCAACACAAGTAAACTACTAGTCCACTGTAATTTATTGACTCAGTAAATTCTTAAACTAAATTTTATTCTTTGGAAGTAGTCATTAACCTTAAACATGGAATATAAACTAACTGTACTGATAATATAATTTCCATTAAGGGAGCAAATAATTCCCTGTGGGCTACAGTTTGCTTCCTATGATGTCTCTAGTATACATATTCAGACACAAAATTTTGCAATGCTGCACTAATCACATAGAAAACAGAATAGTATTTTTATTTATTGTGAGCTCTCATTTCTCCTGTAACTTATACCTTCTAACAAAGTTTATTTTAGAGAACAATTGGGAGTGTTTTTAGAATAAGAATACCATTTAATAAGGAAATTTAACTTCTCTGAAGTGACACAGCTTTAATGACAAACAATGACCAACAATGATTATTTTTCCTTTAAAAATTATAACTGCTGATTTTTATCACTACTTTTAGAAATACAGCAAAGCTACCTATATTGTGCTCATATTCAACACATGTTCAAACATCAAAGAAAAAATTAAGTGTGTCCTTCAAAAACATGAAATTACCTACATGGTTATGAGACCAGTATGAATTTTATATCAAAAAAAATATTCAGAAACATCAAAATATGTGTATATCTGAAGTGAGCTTGCAGTTTCTTCCTTCAAAGTAACTCTATCAGACTTGCTATTTCACCTCTTACCAATACTCTACAGGCATAAAGCCTATACTTTAAAATTGACCTAAATTTTCATATTTTCATATTAGTAAAGCCCATTTTTTAGTGCTATGTCTTAAAACCTCTCCCATGTTAATATATCAGTCTAACTTTCAATTATTTGCTTCAATAGAAAAAATAATACAGAGTTAATTAAATCCAAAAATCACAGCCAATGACTAAATTCCATAATTCAAATCTCAGAAATAAATTTAGTAACAGGATCCTTTAACTTTTAATATCTTTCCCTAGCAAATCATTTATAATATAAGGTCATTCTAGAAGTACAAAACATAAAAGTAGGGGAACCAAGGGCATAACCAATACATTATTTAATCAAGTGTTCATTTCATTATTCAGGAATGAATAACAATTTTTTTTTTAATTTTTTTAAAGACTCCATTTATTTATTTTCAGAGAGAAGGGAAAATAAGGAGAAAAAGAGGCAGCAAAACATCAATAGGTGGTTGCCTCTCCTGCACCCCCTACTGTGGACCTGATTGCCAACCCAGGCATGTGCTCTGACTGGGAATCAAACCAGTGACGCTTTGGTTTGGAGGTCAGCGCTCAATCCACTGAGCCACACCAGCCAGGGCTAAATAACAATTTTAAATTCTACTTTTTGATCTTTTTAATTCCCACAACTATTTTTTAAAGATTAAAAATATGGAGCTTGGTCTACATTTATCATTATATACTACTAAATTAAATCAGAAAGTGTTTCTTAATAATAACATATGATCATCAGCTATGGCTTCAAAAGACATATGTTTGTTTAGAAGAGACAGTATAGTCTAAAAGGTAATAAAATCTGCTGAAATCCGTATTTTAATTATTAAAGTTAAATGCAGTTTTATAGTGTCAACACTGATACATTCTGTGGTGGTACAGATAAACCTGAACTGAAATAAAAGTTGTTTTAAAAGAAGTTAGTTGTTGTAGATGTACCACTAGCTTTCATCTGATTGAGAGGCCAGGTTAGTGATATTATGTCAAAAATTAACAGATCATATTACTACAGTTACTTCACATATAAAGTATAAATACTAACCCCTATATTTTCAAGCTCTTTCAATTCTTGCACACTGATGAAAACAAAATGCGCACCATTTAGTTATTCTTGACAAATAAAAATTGTACATTTATGAGGTATACAATGTGGTGTTTTGATATATGTGTATACTTTGAAATGATTAACACAATCAAACCAATTAACATAACCATCATCACAAATAGTTACCTTTTGTATGTGTTTGTGTGGTAAGGCCACTTGAGATATACTCTTTTAGCAAATTTTAAGTATACAATATATTATTATTAATTATAATCACCATGCTATCCATTACAACTCCAAAGTGAACTTCACATATAAGTGAGATTGTATACTATTTGTCTTTCTATGTCTGGCTTTTTCTCTTCGCATAAGGTCCTTGTCCTTCAAGTTTATCCACGTTATGGGAAATGGCAGGATTTTATTTTTTTAAGACTGAATCCACTCTATTAATTACCTCATTTTTTTATCCATTCATTTGTCAATCACAGGTTGTTTTCATATCTTGACTGATATGAATAATGCTGCAGTGAACATGGGAGCTCAGGTATTTTTTGAGATAGTGGTTTCATTTCCTTTGGATATATATACCCAGAAGTAGGAGTGTTGGATCTAATGGTAGTTCTATTTTTTTTTTTTTTGAGAAACCTCCATACTGTTTTACATAGCACCAATCTACATTCTCACCAACAGTGCATAAGGTTTTCCTTTCTCCACATCCTCACCAACACTTACTTATCTTTCAACTTTTTGATAATAGCATCCTCATTGGTGTGATCTCCTTGTGGATTTGATTTGCATTTTTCTGATATTCATGGTACTGAGTATCTCTTCACATATGTCCATTTTCAATAGATTCAGCCATTTGTATGTCCTCTTTGGAAAAATGTCTACTCAGGACATCTGTCCATTTTTAATAGATTTGGGGGTTTTTGGTTGAACTATATGAGTTTCCTACATATTTTAGATATTAACACCTTATCAGATATTTGTTTTGAAAATATTATCTCCCCTTGTGTAAGTTCTCTTTTCATTTTGTTGATGGGTTTCCTTTGATATGCATGAACATTTTAGTTTGAGTTGGTCCCATTTGCTTACTTTTCCTTTTGTTGCCTGAGCTTTAGGTGTCAATTCCAAAAAAAGAAAAATCACTGATAAGACTAACATCAAAAAGGTTTTCCCGTTTTCTACAAGGAGTTTACGATTTCAATCTTACACCTGTTTTTAATTCATTTTAAGTTGTGTGTGTGTGTGATGTATAAGGGTCCAATTACATTCTTTTGCACATGGCTATCTAATTATCTAATATCTGTTGAATAGACTATCCTTTTCTCATTTCATATTCTTGGTGTCTGTGTTAAAAATTTCATTGGCCATATATATGGGTTTAATTTCAAGGCTGTCTATTCTGCTCTGTTGGTCTATGTGTCTACCTTTATGCCATTCCAACATGGTTTTGATTACTATAGCTTTAATACAGTTTGCAGCCAGGAAGCTTTGTTCTTCTTGCTCATAGTTATTTGGGGTCTCATGTGGTTACACAGAAATTGGGATTGATTTTTCTTCTATTTCTGTGAAAAATATCATCAACATTATGATAGAGATTGCACTAAACCTGTATATTGCCTTGGGTAAATGGACATTTTAAATATTAATTCTTTTAATTAATGAACACTGGATATCTGTTTGTTTAATATATTCCTAGGTATTTTATTCTTTTTTTTTGATACTGTAAATTCAATTATTTTCCTAATGTCAATTCAGATAGTTCATTGTTAGTACTTAGAAGTGTGGCTGATGTGAATGACACTTGTATCTCTGCATTGATGAATAATATATATATATATATATATATGGTATTTTTCATTTATGGTAATTTATTCATTGATGAATAATTTATATATATATGGTATTTTTTCAAGATGATAACCTAGTAATTTTCAATAACTTGAAAATCTTAATTACATGATCT
This sequence comes from Tonatia bakeri, assembly GCA_004024845.1. Taxonomy (NCBI): domain Eukaryota; kingdom Metazoa; phylum Chordata; class Mammalia; order Chiroptera; family Phyllostomidae; genus Tonatia; species Tonatia bakeri. The sequence goes on from PVIA01004141.1 coordinate 144,075, forward strand.
TTTATAATAATCCCCCATACTTTCCCCTCTCAAAAATAAGAGAATTGTAAATGAATTTTGAAAGATTTATAGATTAAGGGCTCTTTGCAGATGACCTAATAAAAATACTTACTTCATAAAGAAGTAAATAAAACTAGCATAGGGAAATGACTTGTTTAAAATGACAGGGCTTCCAAAACAAAGTAGATGACAGAACTGGGAACAACTGCCTCTCTGTGTCATGCTCTTTCCTTTAAAGTTACATTTTTTTTAAGCAGATAAACTCAACACTATTGATATTTGGGACTAAATAATTCATTGTAGAAGGCTTTTTTGGGTATTGCAGAATGTTTAGCAGTATCCCTGGCCTCTACCCACTAGATGCCAGTTATATCCTTTTCCTGGGTGTAACAATCAAAAGTCTATCAAGAAATGTATGTTAAAAATCCCCAGGGTCGTACAAAATCTCCCACGATTACAACTACTGCTTTAAAATTTATGAAGCTGAACTCTACACAAAACCTTAAGACAGTAACAGTCAAGAAAAAATATATGTATATATTCAGGAATTTGATTGTCTTCCTCTCCATTTTCTTTGCCTTTCTATATAGAAGCTCTTTGAACACAGTACTATATCTGATTGAATGTTGTTCCTTCAAAGCCCTACCACATAGACAAGACAGTAAGAAATAAGCTGGTTTGATATGGCATCATTTCAAAATTGTCAGAGGGAAAAATGTGCTGGATATTTAATTAGTGCAACCTCTTGATTTCCAAAAAGGCATAAAATTGACAAATTATTACACTTAAAAGTCTATGGTAACTTCTTACTAAGTGCTGAAATGGCAAATTAACAGAGAACTGCAGAGGTGTGGTTTCTCCTTCATGCACCATTTGAATTGCTCTCAACTTTCATTTGCATCCTACACACGAAATTTCCTGCATCTTCTGACAGAAACTTAAAATTTCAGGCTGTGACTGGGGTGGACAGAAGACTGCCATAGCAAATATGGTTGCAAATGCTCTCTACACACAGGTCTATTTTTGTTTATTACTTTAATTCCAGAAAAGAAATTGGAACCTTGCTTTCTTCACATGAAGCACAAAAGATAGCCTTAACTCCATTAACTTGTTTTACTTCATTTATTTTTATCCTGAATATCTCTAGCAGTACTGTCCAACCCACAGCCCACAGGCCTCATGCAGTCCCAGATGACTATGAATGCCGCCCAGCACAAAATAAAAAATTTACTTATTTACCTAAAATCTTTTTTTTTTGCTCATCAGTTTTCACTAGTGTTCGTGTATTAAATGTGTAGCCAGAGATGCCAAAAGATTGGACACCGTGGCCAAAGTATACAAATATAAGAATTTGGGCTAAAATAACACAATTATTTCAACTTAGAGTGATTTTTGTAACTATACAATAGAAATCTAAGTAGTTAAACAGCATCTTCCATAGAGCAGATGACCAGTAAAATATTAACTGGTTGTTTCAGTGGTTGTAATTTAACAAAAATTAAGGAAAATTAAATTATAAATATGTTTTACTATTAAAATTATAATAACCCTAAACTTTTTCTTTCTTTATTTTTGTACATAGTACTGTATGAACCTGCTGCACACAAAAAACTTTGCTGAGGACTATATAAGGAAGAAGACAAAGATTAGTACACAAGACAGGAAAAGAAAGTAACTCTTTTCCTCACTGATTATCTGGAATGCTAAAATTATAAACATTACATGTATAAAAAGAACAAGAAGTGGTCAAATATATATCTTGATTCAGAGTCAAAATAAGAGTCTTCACCATATTGTATAAACTATTTCTTGTCTACAACTGGTGGGGGTGTAGCTGGTGGGGAGGACTTTATTTAGCTCACCAAAGTCAAAATATTAGATGTTTCTTTTGTCATTTAATCTGGCTTCAGCTAAAATCGATAATGGTGGAAAAAATTATTTTCCTAATCACAGTATATGGCAAAAATATTTCTAAAACTACTATATACTCTTATTATTCAATGTTTCTTAGAAACTAATGGTAGCTTTAACATCCAATAGTAAAGCAGTAATTTCATATGATAAGGACCTGATTATCCTGACACATGGGTAAGCCCGATGCAGTTCCAGTTTAATGGTATCATTTAGCCCACTGTTATGCTAATATACCAATCCAATAGCTATTAGATGTTAGATCGTGGCAGGTCTACTTTCTTCCCAAATCCAATCTATATCCTTTAGTAGAGAAAAGATTAGTACTCAAGAAAAAAAAAAACAGAAAAAGGGTTATGCTGTTACATCATGTATAGAGAGAAAGTGAGATTGGTTTTTCCATGGATGTACCTTTGCTTATGCATTGCTAATACATAAAATGTAACTTTCTCTTAAAAACTGTACTCATTTGTTATAATCTACTTTAAATGCCCACTGCTCCAAGGAGACTTAATCTGGCTCCTGGAACAAAGAATACAAATTATTAACTTTTTTCTCCCCTCAGGGCTTTCTCTATCTGCATCGACTTTTCTCGGAACAGGGAATATTTTGGCTTATATTATAGTCATTTGTATTAAGAGCTTATCACCAATACTAGTTTGTAAGCTCCTTATCAGTTGATGATACTCTCAACTGATGATGAGACACTGAATTTTCTAGAAATCTAGAAAAATTCTTGGGCTCATTCAGGGAACTGAGGGTTTATTACACTTGTTCAATATTCCAATAGAGTATTCCAATACTCCTTTTTCAAAAGGAAGACCACCAAGTCGGAATTTTAAGAACTATATATTAATATTAGGAGAGTTAGATACCTGTCTGTACTACTTTCCTAGGGCTGCCATACAAAATAACGTAAACTGGGTAGTTTAAAAACAGAAATTTATTTACCATAGTTAGAGAGGCTAGAAGTCCAAGATCAATGTGGTGGCAGGTATGGTTTCTTCTGAGGCCTCTTTCATTGTATGTCCTCACATGCTTGCCCC